>CATIWR010557024.1:0-16872 GCA_949677035.1 Omphalea diandra | reverse complement strand
GGCTGACTTATGGAGTGTTGGAGCCATTTTGTTCCAGCTGGTGACTGGGAAGCCACCATTTGATGGCAATAGTCAATATCAGGTTGGTGGAAGGATTAATTTGGAAATAACACAGGAGACACCTTAATCAGACTTGCTTTTCATTTGGAAGCTCAATGCAACTAAGAAAATTAGAAGTATTGAAGTTCTTAGTTATTTTTCTAGTTATCATTTGATTCTTTGCTGTGCTCAGCTTTTTCAGAATATTTTGACATCCACTGAGCTGCGGTTTCCGCAAGGTGCTTTAGAGGAGCTACATCCAGATTGTGTGGATCTGTGCAGAAGCCTTTTACGCCAAAATCCAGGTTCTACTAACTACGCTGTTTTTTTGCATATTTTGATGTTCATGCTTGTTCTATTGTTTTCATGTGGGAGGGTGGGTGGGGGTATACTGATGATAATATACAATCCAAGTTATATTCAGTGTGAGTGGCAGAGGTTTGGAGAGAGAGGTTTAGTTCATTTACACAACTGAGTCACTTTGTGTTACTAAGAGTTAAATTGCATAAATTGTGTGGCTATCAGTAGGCTTCTATGTAAAACTTTGAAGTTGAATTTTCAGTTGAGCGAATAACATTCAAGGAGTTCTTCAATCACAAGTTCCTAAGGGAACGAAGGTAATAAAGTCTCATCCTCGGTTTCATAAACAACATCTGTAATGTATATTTTGTATCATCGATACTTCTGTTTTGGTTCATTATTGTTAAGGCATTTTCTAAGCTGCTTATGTTTATTTTTCCAAACAAACTCTGTAGGTTAATGGTGGATATTGAGCATTCATCTTTGCATCGAGAAATAAAATCAGTGGATGAGCAATTTGAATTATCTGCTTGCAATGAGAGATCTCAGATGCATTACTCAGCTAACAGAAATGCAAAATTAACTAGTTCGTCCTTACGTGACATTGTAGTGCATGGCAAAGTTCAAGCCGGTGCATCTGGCACTAAAAGTGTTAATGTGTCTTTGCCAGATATTCTGCATGATAAGACAAGGAAATTAGTTGATGAGAGCCAATGTTTACCAGATCAGCCTGGAGGTATGCTTTTCAGTTTTGCTTTTAATTTTCAGGGCCTTTTAAATTGCAAGTGCTAATTTTGTCATTTCTTTTCACTTGCTGATTCAGTGGAGTCCATTGAGAAAGATTATGTTCTTGTGAATCGCCATTTTGCTTCAGTGGAGAATTTCTCCTGTTGCTCTGAGACATCCCTGCAGCGTGCTGCTAGTTCTATTGGTAGGGCAGAAAATCCTGTAATTCATGGATCAGATCCATTGGCTACATCATGCACATCCACTATATTAGGGAGAGTGCCAGGACAATCTACACATAATCTGTCTCCTAGACTCCCCTTGCTGCAGAAGTATGTACAAGCTGTTGCACAAATTGCCCAGGAAAAGGTGAGTTTAGCATTCTACACAGCAATAATTTCTTCTAGTTAGATTTAATTGATTGAATCTGTTGATGTCGCAAAGGTGTCACTTATAAAATTTTGATTTCAGGCCTTTTAATTTTCTGAGTTAAGAGGCATATAAGTCCTGGCAAATATGAATGCAGCATAAATTGATAGAGGGGTTTTGAAACTTCCTAGTTAGCAAAATTTTTTATACAAGTAATCCACTGGACCAGCTCTGTCTTTATCAAACTGAATGAATCACAGTTGATATCAGATGTAATAAGCTCCTTTTATGAGTGGGTACATCTATTTCTGTGGTACTTAATTTCTTAAAATGCTGATGATCCTACATGATCTCTATGACATGGTCATTGACGCAAAACTCAAAAGGAATTAGCATCGCCATACATCTGTTGACTATAGGAGACAATTTTGCTTTTTTAATGAATTTGTAATCGTAATTTGCTATCACATGCAGTACAATGCAGGACTACTTCTGGAATCATTTTCAGTCGAACTTGTTGTTTTGGCCATATGGAAGAAAGCTCTTCAAATCTGCAGCTCCTGGCTGTCCATAACTGCAGGAAGTGAATTACCTGAAAGCGGGTGCGCTAACGAATCTGCCCTTGTTCATAGTGGGTATAAAATAGATTTTGGCAGCCCTTCATCTGTCTCCAAGTGGGCAGAGCAAGAGTTTATTGCTGCATGTGACCGTGCTGAGAAATTAGCACATCACATTCGAGATATGGATGGTTAGGCTGTGTGCTAATGCTTTCTTGTGATGTATGTGTCGCTGGCTTGCATTTTGCTCAAAGTTATCTGTTATCTGTGAAATGTGTTACAGCTGCTGCTGAAATGCCTGATGCAATGGAAATAATATTCCAGGAGGCTCTTGCCGTTGGGACAAGTGGGGCTGTGAGTAGCTTTGATGTTGGAAGTATATTCATATTTGTAGTACAAATAGGTTAATGCTGCTGGTTTTTGCATTCCAGGTAGATGAGTATATGGAGAACAAGGGCAGCGCAGCAATTTCATACTCCAAAGCAATGCTTCTACTTTCTTTTGTTGTTGAAGAAGCAACAACTTTACCATTGAGCCCTCCATTTCTATTAACTCCAGCCAACAGAAAGCGAATACAAAGCTACATAATCTACTTGCAGTCCCATCAGTCTCGTCTAATACATCATCACAACCAGTGATTTCCTTACCTCGCATACAAATAATGTACAGGTATTTTTTTAGAAATGATTTTCTTCAATTTTTGATAGATTCCCTGGAAATCAAGGTCAGATGCGGCATGCAATTTTTGAACTTTGCATGATGAAATGGATGCAACACTAATCTGTTTGGGAGTATAACATGCGTTGGATGTATAGAATTGTATATGAAGAGTCGATGGCATCCGGAGCCAAGCTTTATGTTTGAAGGATTTTTTTAAATGTAAATAATCTATAAAGAACTGTAACTGCGAATGCTAAGTGTAACTTCTACAGCCGGTTTATTTATATGGTAAATTATATACACATGATTCTTCTTATATCTGTACAAGTAACGAGATGATAGAGTTTAAATGTTTTTTAGCTTTCAATTGTATGCATTAACGTAGATGAGACTTTCCTGTCCGTTTGCCTCCTGCGAACAAGAATGAGGAAGCCATTACCATAACAAATTGAAAACTAAGACCATAACTATGCATTTTGTTTTTGTATAAACTTATTTTGTTACACGATGTCCAAAATAATACATTCCTATCAGACCCAATGCAACAATGATATGGTTAACTTCCATTTCTCATCACATCAGCAGCAACAGAACCAATGTGATAAAAATGAAGTATGAAAAAACACTACAGATGAAAAAGGTCATACGAAGGACCATTCAATACTAGATCGTTCTTTATCTAAGTCTAGTCAACGGCAGTTCAATGATTTGAGACGGTGAATAAGTTAACGTAAATATATATGGTACACACTGGCACGACAAAGTCTCGTGACATGCAGATACTCTAATTTAAACTCGAAACGAAAATAGATAAAGGGGCAAATAATAAGTTACATGCTAAATTTGTTTTAGCATGCAATATCAAGTTGAAGCTTCCCCTTCCACACGAACCCTCTTTGGGCCTTTCTCCTCACCTTGGGTGCCGGCACTGACTAACCTGCTTTCCTTTGCCTCCACTAAACATCTTTTGTAAGGTTTAAATCCGGTTCGACGAACCTTTAGCTTTCCCTGTCCGAGCCCAATTGTCAGCAGCCCCTCCTCCCCATTGTGTTCACATCTAGAAAACGCATTTTTCTCCAATTCCTGATGGCTAGAATAGGATCCCCATGTTTTGCTGTTCAGATTAAAGAGTGATGCATTTCCATCTTTCTCACCTGTGTTCTGCTTATTTTCTTCAACATCATCCTTCTGGTATGCCTCACGTTTCAGATCATGTGGGGGAGAAAAGCTTTGTGGCAATACCTCTCTGGAGAAGAGAGCTTCAAAAGCCAGCCGCCCCTGGTGTTTCAGTAATAAAAGAGTGTAACCAAATATGCGGACAAAATCATAAACACTACTCTTGAATACACAATGTGAATAAAGATTTCTATCAGGTTGCATTTGGATAGAAGATTCGAATCCTAGAATTTGTGTTTGACTTAGTTAAAATTCTACAAGGATTTGGACCTTTTTTTTTTTTTTTTTTTAAGAGAAGGATTTGGGCTTGTCGAAAAGGGCCATACGTTCTTTAACCAAATGATAGTGAGTTTAATCGGAATCACGCCTTTTTGGTCAGTTTTTAGTGCACTATTAAATGAATCTTCATCAAGATTAATGAATCTCGGTGAACATACCCGACTAAAGAAAGTGTAAATCATAACCCATAAACTAATATCAAATTCTAATTGCTTTTCACTACAAATTCTCACCTAGCCAAACTTATCTCGAAGAAGGAAAAGTAATTACCTCTTCAGAGACCTCCTTCCATGAATCACTAACGTTGCTACTACTTCTACTGCGACGACTACTAGACTCATTAGCCAGATGATTTGTATCAGTTTCTTTCGACTCTTCCTTGCTTTTCTCAAGCTTCTCTAATGCATCTGTCTCTACTTCACTGCTAGAAGATGTGTTTGAACCGCATGAAGAACGGTCAACCTGTTTCCTGTTTTTCGCTTTGCTAGAGTCGGGAATCTCAGTTGCAACAATCCTGTTTTTCACTTTGCTAGAGTCAGGGATCTCAGTTGCTGTTGCAGCCATCTCATTATCAGTAACTTCCAATCCAGTATTTGGCTTGAGACCTCCACCCTCTTCAGACTCAGACAATGATATTGTTGGCAATTTAGACGCTGAACTTTGAGCTTGCAAATCTTCAGAATATTCCAGATCCAATTGTTGATCTTGTAAAGCAAGATCTTCGAGAGTAGTTTCCTTTCTTTCTGTCTTGGCTGCAGGAACTTGGCCAGCATCCACAGTTGGAACTGCAGTTGCAGAAGTAAGAGCGGAGGTAAAGGCAGTATGAAGAGGAGCACATAAAGGAAGAAATCCATGGGCTGCCCACCAAGCAGTTGCTGCTGCCACAGTGGCAGCAGCAATAGCTGCCATACTGGGAGCCGAATTCATTTGCCTTGATTCAAAACCACCTTGGACACATGGTGGAGAATCTGCAGAACTTTCCACACTGGCATAGGGCCAGAAGGTAGCTGCAAAACTCGCTGCAGCATGTGCTGCAGGGTTTTGTAGGAGAGTAGATACAATGAGACTCGAAAATGTGGAGGAGATGTGGAGAAAGGATCTATAGTCATCTTGATTATGGTGAGTTGGAGAAAAGGGAGGAGGAAAGTTCTGAAATGATTGATGTCTAGAAGATCCCGGCACATCACTTTGACGTTCAGTAGTAGTGGATGCAGCTGGATGTGAGTATAGATTGGGATGTCCATGAACTTCTCCCATTGGATGAAATATGGAGTCCTGAAATGACACGTCTGAGGTAGGAGTTTGGACACATGTTCCCAAGCTCCCATCTAGAACATGCACAGGGACATGCCTTGGATAATTCTGCATGGCTTCCATTTCATCTGTTGGCATTGCACTACTGGATTCATTTGATTTCTTTCCATGAACTAATTTCTCATGAAAATGGCTGAATTCCAACTTTGCAGCTTTCCTAGTGCCATTATCCTGAACTCTCTGTTTGGGGTCAGGCTTATCCATCTTCTGATGATTTTCTTCAAGTTCCATGGTGATATAAGATTCATTAGTTGCATCCTTATTTACCACCTCCAATGACGGTACGAGCTCCTTAAAAAAGCAAGAGTTTCTTTGTGCCCCTGTTGTTGGCACAGAGTTTTTGTTCACTGCAGTGACAGAGGAACAGTGAGCTTCTTGGAGGAGAGTAAAGACTTCTAAGCAATGGTCATCCTGGTTCTCTTTTGCGTTTGTTTGCTTCTCATCTCCATTGGGTTTCTAAAACAATAGGAAAAATTATGACAGAGAAAAAAAATCAATTAAATGAACAAGGAATGAAAATGAAGAAGGGTTCTTCACCTCAGGAAGTGGTTCTTTCTCCAAGTCCAGGATTTGCTTGGAACATGGAAAAGAAGCTGAATTTAAAAGATTTCCATCCTTTGCTGCCACTTGAGATGGTGTAGGACTGCTGCCTGTCTTTCGAGGATAAGGATTGCTTGGTTTCCTTTTTGGACGTGGAGGTGGAATTTCTATGTCAAGTGCTTGTCCTATTGGAACACCTTTAGCAACAGCTTCCTTCTCCAACTGCAAATGAAATATTTGTTGGTATCCTCAAATTGAGAAGAAATTTTAAGAAATGTTCCAAGGCTCCAATATCAATAATAGTATAATACTACCACCAAATTTAAAGGGAAAATTTAACTTGAATAGTAATGCTACTAGTTTTACATTGTCCTCAAAAATAAAACAGGATATTGTTTTGCTTAAGAAGAAACTGTCCCATGACTTCCATACAGTCATATGTTAAAACAACAATAAAGTATATAGTTACAGAAAACATAAAGTTAAACATCTCATCCACTTGGTTAGAAAAAAATAAAAAATCATAGCCACATATTTGTGTATAAAGGGTCTACAGTTATCTATCTTAAATTGTCTATGAAAAGTAGAGTCATGGTACGCTAAGACTCCATATCTATCCTTCACCCTTGCATGGAGTGATAAAAGAATGAAGGATTCTTATGACATGAAGTTTGATCATGGATCTAAATCGCAGTTGCAGTCACAATCACATGTAATAGTAATGGGAGTGTTGCGGCGATAAATGTTTTCATAATTTACTAAAACTATGACTTGCAACTAATTAATAAGCATAAATTTTGCTTTTTAATTTTCTTTGAGTTTTTTGAGTTAATCTATGAAGAATTTTTGAAAGGTAAGCTAGCTAGGTTTTGGTTTAGCATAAATGAAATGGAAGAAGAAGAAGAAGAAATAAAAGAGGAGAAGAAGAAGAAAAATGAAAAAAAAAAATGGAGAACCTGCTTCGTTATGTAGTGGCCGTTACTACCGTTATGGATTGCAAAAACTTTTCGCCTATTAAATAACAACCATAACAGCAATGAAGGGCAAAAATACCATTTCGTTAGGTAACAGACATTATTTTATTCCATGAGTTTGATGATATCAAAGGCTACAAATGTAAACTTGCGAAAAGAAAATATAAACTTATTTTCAAAAACCTTAATTATGAATTTGTCCTTGCATTATAAATCTTTTTGTTTTGACTTTTAGTGATCCATGGATATTCAATAAGTTCAATAAAATTCATTTGTCTTCTCGCTTTGCTAGCTTTCTGGGCAAGAGAGTGAGATTAGAGTATTAGAGTATTATCCTTAAATCAAGAAGGCTGATTCCATAGGTTAATCTCTTGATTTCTAGAATAAAATGCAGTAACTTTATGGTTGCTCCATTACTTGTCCTCAAATATATGCACAGGAACACACTTCACAAATCACCTTGTTAGCCAATCTAAGGAATATCGAAACGAAGAGGATAATTGCATGAGCTTGATAGTCTATAAATCATTAGAACAGTATCTTCTCAAAAGGCTTTCAAAATAGTGTAAAAACCTTTGCCTGAAGTTTCAAGTGTATGATAGGATACTAATGGTTGAACTTAATAAAAAGAAGATCTGTAGACAGCCCTAAAGTTTGCAGAGGTATGTGCCCAGGTGCAGTCTTTTCTCTCTATCAGGTACACCAATTGTCAGCAGGAATTTTTACCACAGAATAATCAAATCATGCCACTTTGTTCTGGATTTGATGTTCTAGAATTGATCACCTCTTTGACTGCCACAAAAACTACCTTGCTAGCTTATCTCCATACTAATGGATGAGATGTGATGAGAATATATGACGAGAAACAATTCACTGTGCTGACAGTACGAGGACATATGCAGCATTCTATGCAGTACCTAAGTTAGAATATTTGTTTGATAGCAATAAAAATTATTCACTGTTACAGTCGAAGGAAAAAAACAAATCATCAGTCACACCTCTTTTCTTCTTTCAAAAATGTAGAAGATGGGAATAAAAATCTTTAAGTTCAAAGATTGTCCCATAAGGTATAACAGAAAAATAACATTCTATTCATAAAAATCCTTCCATGCTTGCTCATTTAGCATTTACTTGCAAATTGCAGATTATGGCATATATTGAGGCCCACATGTCCAACCAACACTCCCACACCCAGTGCAAACAACAACACAAACACAATGGAGAGGAAGTGATAGATAGAGCACATGAAAACCTTATAATAAAGACTTATTTTTTTCTTTTTTGGTCTATTTGAGAGGTTCATTGGGCTTATGCTACACAATAGGGGTAATCCAACCCTCATAATAGCAAATCATCTTTATGCGCAAGATAGTTAGAAGCTTCATTACAAGATATTAGGACTTCAATGCTCCCAAACACTTGAAGCAACAAATCATGATGCTGATGGCCAAGTTGCACACTTGGCATAAGGTTAAAAGTAACATGTATGATGAATTGTAGAGAATATGTTCTTTAAGTTTTTAACTCCGTACTCCTTTTGTTAGTAAAACAAAAAAAGGGGGGCTGGTTTGATCAAGCAGTCAGCTTGACTCCTTGGCCAAACCAGCCCCCCTACTACCAGAATGGGAAAAAAAAAAAAAAAACTATTATCTAGTCAAAATCAAGAAAGAGACCTTACAACCACATTTATGTTTGTGAAATAATGACTGAACAAGATAGAACCTCAGCAGATTAACAGGTTGATCTACCAATGTGTTTATGATACTCATTATTAGAAAGTCAATCAGCTTGGAGAAAATCTGAAATTTCTCAGATATCAACTTTAATAGTTGTCAGCACTGATCTAGTCAGCTTATCTCATCCTGCAGTTAAATCTTTTATGCATGCCACATTGCTCCTGATTATATAAGTACCATTACAGAGAAAGGTTCCAATCGTTTGTCATACTGTACAATAAATATATGTATAAATAAAATAATTAGCTCTATATATGCATAAATAAAATAATTAGCTCTAACTTCTAAGATGAGCAAGTGCGACAATACATAAATGAATATGCATTCGGATGTAATATTGGTGTCATTATATTCCAATCAACGTTTTCAATGACATATAGTTCACAACCAGTACAAGTTTGGTATAGAAAACTTTATGCACTGTCGATATGCTCAATTTAGACAATATGTTCTCTATTTAATTAATTTCATTAATTTTTAAAACAAGTGGTTTACTTCATGGCAGAATGATTATATGATTGATGCTTTGTTTCATATGGGACTACACAAAAGCCAAGCTAACTGGATCAGAATACACCAGTTTCAAAGGTAGCTTGGCTGGTTTTGGTTTATCAAAATTCAAAACTGAATACTGGTTTGCTTGCACAACCTGCTTCAAAACCAAACCGAATTAATTTTATACACGTGTGCGTGTGTGTGCTTACACACACACGTTCTTGCATGTGCCTTTACGTTCTCTTGTTTATTATTTCTTATGAGATTTTTACCCTTAAGTTTTAACCACCAAGTTTTAGTTGCAAATGTTTACACATATATTTCATAGCATGGTATATATAAGCTTACATTTTCTACTTTTAATTTCATATCATTTTATTGATTTTTTTTTGCCAACTAAGTTTGAGCTGTGAGCTCTATTTGGGTATAACTTTGTTTGGCTAGTTTAAAAAAGATTGTAAGATAACTGCAGATCTCATCAATTTTGGAGTTTTAGTGAGGTCTAAACCAACTAAAATGACAAAGTCAACAATTTTCAGTGACTAGGTTTGGCTAGTCAGTAAAGTTATACTATTACAGTTTACTAGGACATAAATCAGGTTGTTTCATTTTTATAAATTCACCTCAGACCATCCATTCTGAACCTTGTAGAATCCTTGTGTCATGAAACTAACTTGTAATGCAAAATATTTTCTAAAAGAATTTGCGAAAATAATACTTTTTCGTTGTTTGGTGTAATACTAAAAATCAATTGAAAGTCATAGTTTGCCAGTTGAAGAAGTTAATATTTTTCAGAAAAGAAAGGGAGGTATTAATTTCTTTTTAACATGTAGGACTCAAAATACTTGGACCTAGAAGTGCTTCATATAACATTTATCTACTTAGAGCTGACTGTGAAAAAAAAATTCAAATTAATGGTAGATTGTGGTTGTTCATGACTGGCTACAGCCACCAATTGCCAATGAGAACTGGAGATGATAGATCATGGTTGGTAGACTAATAGGCATGACTATATAGTTTCTTATAGTTTCTTTCCATTTCTACAAGTTAGTGATAGTCTGGAAAATAATTTTTGGTTTGAAAAATGATTTGCTATTTTGAAAACGAAATAGACCTTTTGCCTGAAAATGACTTTTTTTTTCTATTTGACTGAAAAAAAAACATTTTTTTTTTAACTGTTGGAAATGCCATGAAAATAATTTCCAGAAAAAAAAATGAGCCTTAAACTATAATATGAAGACACCTATTGATCAAGAAAGACACTATATGATCTGTTTTGCATTGTGTTCTCTTGGAGAATAGAGATCCTTTGCATTCTCTAGCATCAAAATCAAAAGCAATTGCATCAAACTGAAGGTAATTTATTTCTCAGGAGTCCTGTATACAATATTACGCTTCTTGATTGCAATATCTTTACTGATTTTATGATAACTTTCATAGATAGAGCTTGCAAGGGTGGTTTGAGAATCTACAAAAGTGACAATAACACAGAGAACACTAGCAGTAGTAACCAGCTATGCTAGAATTGAAACTGGAAAACTTACTTTGCTTCAAAGACAGAAGCCAATTCTCTATCTAATAGAGGTAATTTGGTTTGATGCCACAGCATATTCAAAATAACTAAAGTCAAGGACCCTCAAACTGACTAAGGAGGAACCGAAACACATTAGAGCAAAATACTATTGAACCAAGCTTAATAAGATGTATTTATGCTAACCACCTAGCCTGGGAACTTCGTTTCGGTTACAATTTGGAAAATAAGTTTGCAATCTTGATTTTTTTTTGTTTTTTGAGAAGTACTATATATCACCAAAAGAGATATTAACAACATCAAGCTTTCTGGTGGACCTCCAGCCAACAGTATGATATTAAACCCGACAACGCATGGTAATAGAATCTGCTATTGGCCTGAATTACATTCCAAGACAAAAGGTGGATAAGACTAAAATACACAAGATAATTTCAAAAGCAACAGGTCTACTAAACAACCCTAAACTACATTTCCAACCTTCACAAGTTATTGTACTGTATGCTTTCTTTTTCTGACCTTTGGATGGTAACATGTAAATAGCATGAATTATAGGTTTAGTCATGAAGTCTAAATTGCCCTAAAACCCCAAGATCATCTTACTTCAGTCCCACACATAAGATGATCCGTAATGTCAACATGTAGTTTATGAAGTCTCCTTAACTGAAATGCGTATGAACTACATAACCATAAAGACAGTAAAAAAAGCCAAATAATGTAGAAGCAGTGCCAGAAAATTATTTGGGGAATTTGGAGAGGCAAAAGTCTAAGAAAAAGAGAAAACACTGCAATTTTTTTATTTCTACTTGCCTGGAGCAGCTTGAAAAAACTTCACAAGATTCGATTTGAAATGGCCCAACGATTGAAACTCACTCCAGTGGCTATGATGTCTGTCATTTTTTGGCCAAATTCCATTGTTTAGGCCTCGAAAATGTATTTTTCCTATTTTTGGTAATTTTTGTTCATTACTTTTAGCAGGAAGCTCCGTTTTGAGTGTTGTTTATTTCAGATTTCCTATTTTAATTAGGACTTTAGTTTGGTGATTTTTTTACAATTTTGCCTTTTTTGGTAAAATTATCCAATTCTGTAAATTTGAAGTTTTAGAACCTATCTAACCTCAGTTTTCACATTTTGAGGGCGAGACGATAATAATATTTTCTTTGGAACCCTAATTGATTGTTCCTTTAAACTGTTTACACTGCGTCACTAATCCTACAAAAATAATTCCCCAGACATTTATCCCTCTCCCCCTACCGGAAAAAAAAGAAAGAAAGAAACACTTACAACCCATCAAAAGAATTGTGGGTGTGCAAACCACTGAAACACATTATGCTGTTGATATTCCTTGAGCACAAGACTAAATTGTGCAAAGAATATCATAATTAACTTCTTTTCCAGCACTAGCAAAAGGCTTGCGTGTTTTGAATTCCATATTCTTTTCTCTGACTTTCGTTGACAACATGATGACTGAGCATCTATAAACATAACATACTGAAAAGAAGGTATTCTCCTTGCTAAAAGGAAGAAAAATTGTGAAGTAAAAAATCCCAGAAAAAGAAAAAAATAATAATGCTATTATTACCCTCTTTCTTATAAAGGCAGCTTTCATTCTTAGGACATTGAATTTTCAATTATTAATTCAACTAAGCCTACAAACAAATAGTGTTCTGTACAAAGGTTTTAAAGCATGTTTGGTTTAGAAATAATGGTCAGTAGTAAACAATTATTGATCAACGACTAGCAATCAACAATCAGTTATGAGCAATCAATAAACATAAAGTATTTGGCAATTTAACATTGAAGGTGTGATTAGATTATAAAATGTTAAAAAATAATTATTTTTGTATTTTAATTAATTTTATACAAAATACAAATTAGTATAACAGTAAAAAAATAATAAATATAAGATTGATATTAGCAAAATGAATTTAAACGCCAGTTTTTATGTTTCAAATACTAGAGAAACTAGCTTTTAATGTTCAGTTATATTTTTTAAATGTTAAATGCTAGTTTTTTAAATTGAAACGTTGACATCTACCAAATGCTCCTTTTCAGCGTTTGAATGCACAATAGTTGAACACTAATGAGCAAATGCCAAACCAAAGGGATACTTAGTAATCATATTATGAGATGGTATGCATTGAACAAATGAGAACACGTTAACGACATGCACGCTTGCAAACACTATCAATAGAAAAACAAGCACATCAATAGAATTGCATCATACAAAACAGAGGTCCATATTTTAATACACAAGTATCATTATTTTCTTGATGTGGAAATATATACAGTTGATATAAGACAGGCAAGTAAAGTATTGACTGACCTTGGAAAAGAACTTCTGAGCATGGCTCCTTATCTGCACAGCAGTCTTGGTTCCTATATGTTCTGCATACCACCAAGAAAGAAACACAAAGAAGAGAAGAGACACATCCAATTAAGTGTAAATATATAGCATCTCATGGCATTCCTAACTGGAATAGCCAGATCATTCCCCTCCATCAATTTTACAAGTATACAATAAATTAAAGAAAGAAAGAAAGAAAGAAAACAGTTACCAGTCTCACATTAACAATAACTAAAACAAAAGAACAAGGAAACAAAAGTTAAAGAGCAATTACAAATCATAACCTTCTATGCGCTGCCAAGCTCGTCCATAAAGCTTTAAGGCCTCTAGGAACCTATTATGCTCCTCCTCTGTCCATCTTTCACGTTGCTTGGTAATTGTATAAGGTTTTCTTGTCTATATCAATAAAGAAACTTCATAAATCAGATACTTCAACGCTAGTTTGATCACTTCAATTTTCAAAACATAAAAGTAATTGAAAAAATAAACTTGTATTATTATTAATTTACCTTAATAACCAAGTCTTCACAGGAGGAGTATGTGTCCATTAGCGGATTGTCGGCAACTAACGCTGCTTCAAATCCTCTCTAACAAGCAATGGATAAAACAGAAACCTCCTTTCATTTCTTGTGAAATCCAATACTAGAAATAAAGCCGTGGTTTTTGAGCTCCAAACTATCGGATAACTGAATATTACTGCAACAAAAAGATAGAAAAGAAAAAAGCAACAAGAATCGATAGGGATCCGTATCTAAAAAACAATTAGGCACCGAATTTAGACATCAAAATTAATAAAAATCCGTTTAAGAAATTCTCAGAATCCACCAGAAAACAGTACACGCTTCTCCGTAAGAACTAAAAGTAAATTCCTTTATTCAGAGCCCTCACCAAAACGAACGCGTAGATGCCAATTCCTTTAGCAAAACAACAACAGCGACGAAACAAAACTTGAATCAGTAATCAACAACCACTTCTTACCTTCCTATAAAACTTCACCAACACAACATTACCACTACTACTAGTTTTCAAATCCCTACAATAAACGACAAAGGAAAAAAAAAAAAAGTTACCTTCCAGTAAAGCCATGGTTGATTTTGAGTCTCGGATCATGCACGTGCTGAACTCGCCGGAGACTCACACGAGAATGGACAGTTCTCTGACAATGGCGATGGATCGGAATTCATCAAAAGAAGCAAAACTTAGAAAAAAGATAGAAAATGAAATCAAGAGGAGTTTTGAGTGAAATGAAGAAAAGAGAGTACAAGTGAACGCGAGTTTTGGTGAGACCTAAAAACTACAGTTGAGAACTAAGTAGCAATCTCAGCCACTATTATTTCTTGTGGATTTTATTTTTGTTTTTGAGTTTTTAATTAAGCAAATTATTTCTGAGGCAGCTATAGAACGAAGGGTAAAACGGGGAGCACGGGATGAGTGATGATGCCATGTGGAGGCTAGTTAGTGGCTGATTATGTTGCACTTTTCTCATTTTCTTTTTGCCAGCTACCCTCTACATTCTTCTTCTAATCTCCGCCACAAACTCCATCTCCCGATGAGGTTATCTCTGTAAAAGCGCAGTCAAGTCTGCCCTTGGCATGGGGCCCCTCTTGTGACGTGGCCCCTCTCTAAGGACCGGTTTTCTCCGGTTGTCCCTGTGTACGGACGACCTTATAGTGGTGAGTATTGCGTCGACGTGGAGGTTGCTACCGCTACGTGGCGGTTTTTTTTGAAAAAGCCATGAAGCACAGGGGGGCGATGTTTTTACAGTCACGGGGCCAACTCCTGCGGTTCCCGCAGTGTGACAAGTTTGGCTAACAAGGGGTGTTCTGATCCAGCTCCATCTTATTCTTCGAACACAAAAATCTAAAACTTGAATCTTTAGTCGGTTCAGATCAATCTCCATATTTACAATAGAAGAAATCTGATCAAGATTAACTGATCTGGCCAGTTCAGATTTTTTTTTTTTTACTTTTTTAGGTTAAATTTTAATAATTTTAAATTTATTAAAAATTAATAGAAGAAATCTAATTATTATATTTTATTAATAATAAATGCAATAATTACTTTTTATTTTACTTTTCAAATACATTTGTTCTAATTTTATAATACAGCTTTTAAAATTTTTAAAAGTGATAAATTGCTATAGAAAATTGATCATAAATATAACTTTATGAATTTTTAAAAATAATACATATTGATTTCGTGTTAATTTAATTATTTTATAATATATAATTTGTTATATAATAAAATAATATTTACTGTTTGAATAATTAAAATATTTATTTTTTATTAGCAATTTTTACATATAAAATATTTCATATTTATTACTAAATTTACAGACATACACATATATATACACACATATATATAATGTATTATTTTAAATTGTTAATAAAATTTCACTCCAATTCAATTTCGATGCAATTTTTGACTCATGACTCTTTGCGTCAACCGAATTTTAAAATATTCATCACAAGTATTCTAATTGATTTTATTTATTAATTATTTTAAATAATTTAGTTATGATTTTTCATTAATTAATTATATTTAAATAGAGTTTTAATTATGATAATAATATATTTTATTATTTTTATTTATTAGTACTATAAATATTATTTCTATATATACTGATATTCCATTGTTTAAAAAAATATATTATCCATATCTAATATATAAATACCACTAAAATAAAGGGAAAAAAAGCTGCTTATATTCGGTTGTTATGATTTTTAACATATTAATATACATACAGGTCTATTAATCATAGGTTTTGAAATTTCAAAAATCTTAATCCAGAGATAAAATTAGTTTATAAATATAAACTTAAAATCGATTTAATCAATCTATTTTGTAATTCAATTTCGACTAATTTAATTTAATTTTTTTAATTTTGTTTAATCATTTTAAATTTCATTATACACTTTCTATTATGTATCATAAAATGAGGTCAACTCATATATGAGTGAATTCACTTTTTTTTTTATTATATATTGAATGGATGTGATTTATTATATTTACATGGTTTTAATAATTAAAGTCAACAAATAAGATTGAATTTTAATATACAATCATCACTTTCTCTATTTTTTAAATTAATTTCTATTAGAATGATAATTACCAATTTTAAATTTAAAGATTAGAATGATGCGGCTATGTTTGCAAGTTAATTAAAGTTGTGTTTCTAAAAATAAACTAACATTATGTAAAAACATTATTCTAATCTGAATATAAAAGTATTTAAATTCCCTTCTAAAAATATGATGGCAAAATTGTGGTGAATCCTATAGTGACCTATTTAATGATGTGATTAAATAATATGGTTTAATATAATAGTGAATAATAATTTTCATTTAATCCAACAATATCTAAACCTATATAATCCAATGGTAAATAATAAGTTTTAACTAATTCAACGGTGAATTATCAATTACGTAAACGACACTATAGTATTCAACTAAAATTGTACTTATGTCTTTTGGTAGAGATTTTCATCCAATTCTAAATTTTAAGGTCTGAAAAATTAAAAACACATTTTTTAAAGGGAAAAAGCATACAAAAATAAAAGATAATTTCATTGCTGACTTCAAAAAGTTGTTTTGCTATTTCGCTTTCAATTTTGATTTATTAAATATTTTTAATTTTATTTTTAGTTTATTAAATCCTTTTTTTCATCGGTTTTAAATGTTTTTCTATTAGATTAATATTCACTTATATATATATATATATATATATATATATATATATATATATATATATATATATATATATATATATATATAATCACACAACAATAGATAAATATAGATCTTAATAATTAAATGTCTGTCTCTCTGTG
>CATIWR010556956.1:0-19126 GCA_949677035.1 Omphalea diandra | reverse complement strand
TTAGTAAAATACCCAATTGAGTGATTGGGAAGTGGATGTAGGGATTGTTTTGCCCGAACCACTATAAAATCTTTGTCTCCTTGCAATTCTTTCTTCTTCCCTTAATCTTTAGTTTAAATTTTTAAACACCAATTCAACCCCCCTTCTTGGTGCCTAGGGACAACAGACATTTTTCTAGAATACTTTAAGAAGATATTTTTTGAAGAGAATTTTTAGCAGCTTTTTGACAAAAAGTAGACCCCATAACCATGCTAAGTATGGTTGCTCTACTTAACATTTAGTCATTTTCTTTAACTTTGCCTCTGTGACAACATGGTGTTAGTGTGAGTGTGAGTGTGAGTGTTTATGAGCGGTAATCAACATTAAAAACTCTTTGTGTATCAGCTATATAAGTTGGAGTTGTATGAAAAATCATATGTGAATGAAAAGAAACTAAGTTTATGTTCCAGTTTTTCTCTAAAATTTTTATTTCAGCACTTGAAGTTTTGAATTCAGTGTTAATTTGAATAAAAACTGTGGCTTTTTTTTTAGTTGATCTGTCAGAAGACAAAACTGTACTGAAGAATTTTTCTTTTTTTGAAAAAGAGCGTTAATCAGTGGTAATATGACGAACACGATGAATTTTTGAACAATAGGTGGTTCGTTCAACTACTGTACAAAGCATGAGACGACAAATTAGAAAGGAGAGGTGGAGAAGACGGCAAATGCGTCTTGTTTTTTCTTTATCTCTGTCAATATGTCTGTGTTTCCATCACCATAAACTTTACATTCCTCAAATTTTTACGGTTTTTTGTTCTATTTTATTTGCTTCTTGTTTGTCTTTAGCCCAATTTCCACTTCTCAATTATGTGATTTTTGTCCTATGTGCAAAGTATATATAATTTTGGAATTTGTTTGAAGGTTCTGATTCTTTTGCTTTTGTACTTAGTTATATATACTTAAATTCCTTAATCATCATAACAGTTGTCTGTGATTTTACAGTGTTAGTTTCTTAATCTGTGTTTAGTAGTTTCTATGGTTTTTACGTGGCTGCTTAATTAGACTGTTAGTGTTGTGAGAAAATGAGATTCCATTGCGTCTGTTGATTGCAATTATTGAAATTAGGAAATTGAACTTAGTATTATCAGCATGCATTAGTCAAACATCTATCTAATGTCCATTTCTTCCACATGAGAATGTTTTATGTTGTTGGACTAATGATCCATAGCAAATTTGAACTTTGCATGAGACTTGATTCTTGATGTAACATAAGTTTTCTGGACTCTTAACTCCCAGTTTAACAAACATACCAGGTGATGCACTATTATTTTAACTAATAACTCTTCTTATCTACATTGTTGTGCTTATTAGTTAAGAAATTGATTTTTCATTGTTCTAAAATGTTCTCCCAAAAATTTTTATGTTGATCAATCCATTTGAGATAATCATATATCAAGGATGGAGTATCTTTGTCAATCTCCATGCTGACAATAAAACTTTGCGTTTGATTTTTTTTTGTAAATGATACAGTAGTTGGCTCTACACGGATTCTCATTCTAGCAGGGACATCTGAAGTTGCTTGGTAAACAGTGGAATCACCTCCCACATTTGTCACAGTCCTGCTGAAGTTCTTGGATGTTGGAGAACTGGTTTCATTGGAAAATATAGCAGTAAAAAGTGGGTTATTTAGATCAGTTTTTTCTTGTCTGCAATTCCATTGACTTTGTCTGAGGACAGCACTCGTTTGCTTTTCAGTGCAAGGCCACACAAGAAATCGATATAATCTTGCAAATTCATGTGATAAATGAGTCCAGGATCCGTAGCTTCGTTTGAGTTAATATGTCCATCCCAAAATCTAAAGATTGGCTGTAAAACTGACTTTTCAAAATTGTGTAGAGTATTATCGTTTGCGTATGCTGTGGTCATAGGAGCTGACCTGACGGCCACTGGATTCCATTCAGGATGAACATTTTTTAATACAGCTGCAACTCCAGCAACATGGGATGCTGCCACTAATGTGCATGAGAATAATGCATAATCTGTAACCACATCATATCTGCCTACTTCCACATGTATGTATTGTTTGGTGCAATAGCTGGTAACCCATCTACTCCAGGAGCTACGATATCTGGTTTCTGAACACCATGACTAATTGGATCTGGTCCTCTTCAAGAGAAGTCAGCCACCTGTGGTGCTGGCTTTTTACTCAAATTAGTGAACATAAACTTCATGCTTTTCATCCTTGCCGTACTTCCCCTAATCACATATCCAGCAAGCAAATCAGTTGCAGCACTCTCATCCGTGTCTGTTGCAAAGAGAACCTTGTAATAGCAGCATGTGCACACGGGGCAACACCTCTGGCTGTGCCTCTTGCATATCCAAAGTGACTTATCCCAAGCACATAGCTACCTGCTACACTGTGGATGATGTGCGGGTCCCATTACCATAGAAATATGTCAGCAATTCACAGTCATATTGTGGAAATTCTGCTGCCTGCAGCCGAGTCCTTTCTGAAAGATTGAGCTCCAATGAGTTTCCTATTGTAGTTAGAAGAGCCGACTGCAGTGCCATTCTCACACTGACCTTTCCATCTCTGTGGCATTGATGGCATCCCTTTTTCATTAAAACTCTCAATTTCTGGCCACATTCCTGTGTCAATGATTTCAATGATATGCTATAGTGGGCCATATGCCAGAGTGGGTTTAAATCCAAAGAGCTTTGGGCTGTGGGTAGCGAATAGCTTTCCAAAGGAATCTTGATATGTGGCAACAAGAGCTGGAGATTTCTCAATCTCAGCCAACTGGAAAGGTGTGATTCTTGTACTGAAGCCATGCATGACAGTTAGAATACAGAGAATGAGACTGAAAACTAAGCTGCTTTTATCATCTTCATTACCAAAAGCGGCTATTTATAGTAGAGAATACATTCAGAGGTATGGTCTGATCCATACCTCAACACCAAATATACCTAATGCTGATTTTTCTAAAACAATATGTCCCTGATTTTAAAGATGATCCTTCCTTTTTATCTACTAAAATTAAGATTATCATTACATCCCTAATTCAGCAAAGTACATCAGAATTAACCTAAAAATTTGCCTAAAGTGTCCAAGGCAAAGTCTCATTATCACAATAATGGCATTATTGTATGAGTCAAGCAACATTGTTTTTGTCATCAATGGGATTTGATAATGATCTAACGGTGGCCGATGCTGTGACTCATGGGTTGAGAAAGAAGCTGGCTTTTAAGAATGGTCCATATGGATGATGTAAGTTTGGTGTTGTTCACTATTTGACACTGCACTGCTGATTCCCATCAGCAACAACAGTAGGCTAGGTAACGCTATCTGTAAAACAGCACATGAGAAATTCATTCTCTTGGTCTTGGCTGAAGAGATTGCAAGGTAGTTGTTCCTAGGAAAATTTATAATTCAACCACAGAAGTGCGCTCGAACTTGTGAACTAAAGGAGCTAATCGGTAGCAAACTTTTCTTCATTCATTTGTTCAGAAAGAATATTTGCTTAAATTGGGAGAGGTTTCGTGTGCCTTATGAGGCCTTCTTAGTATAAACGTACATGTCCCGTATAATTGCCTGCTAATTTTATTACCTGCTAGTGATTTTTGTTTCTTGAGCCTTGTACAAACAAGTTCCTTACTTCTTGAGGACCCAAGCAAGTTGTGTGTCATGTGTTCATGAAGGTATTTGAATAAATGCTGACATTTCCAATTAAATCTCTTTCACCTTGCGAGATTAGGATTATGACATTGGGTTCGAGTGCAAAAGTGAATCTCGGGGCCTGCATTGTCTACTTCTGGGACATTGTCAACAGCTCTTATTTGGACACTAGCTTCCTAATCTATGTTCCGTGACCATAAACATCAACTCTTAATTTAACCAAAAAAAAAAATTCTTTTTTTTGTGATTCACGTCCGCTTTTTTTATTGGGTCATGATAATGAAGTTTCATAATAATTGTTGGCCGATACCCTTTGTTTTTAGAATGAATGTTAACCTTAGTATTTGGACATGCTCTGTGTTGGATATGCCTAGTAGTTTGCCTGTAGTGAGACCCAAACAAGTATTAGCTGAAGTCTAGCAGAGAAACTACATAATTGGACCACTGAATATGACTGGTGCGTTTTGTTTTCCCACAATTAAAAATGAGTCGAGTGTTTCCTTATTTTGCTTTCATTTTCTTGGTTGTAAGTTTTTCTTTGCAATAAGTTTGCATAGCATAGTAGTACCGCAACCCATAGCCTTCAAATTTACAGCTAGTTTAGGCTATTCTTAAAAAATTAATATGAATTTGAAATTCATTATTCTTTCGATAGAAATCTTTTTGCAAAACATTGAATTTATCATAGATCATGTTATTCTTAGTATCAAACTATAGGCAGTGATGTAGTTGTTCACCATTAAAATAGAGGGAGTTCAGTTTTAAGGAAGAATTTTACAATGCGGTGCTAAGCGTGCTGACCTTTTGTAGGACAAAGATGACAAGGACTAAATTTTCATGCTCACATCAAGCTCATTTTCCATACTACTAGATATTGTTTTTTTGATGAATATGAAAGAAAGGTAAATCTTGACGTAGTCAAAGATTTATTTTTCAGAGCCACCGTTTGTTCCTGCTAGATACCAAGCCTGTGGAGAAGGATAAAGGGTGTATTTGTTCAGCAGGTTTTCGTTGTTTTTTCTTTTTTTTTTCCCTTCAGTTGCTTTCACTTCATGTGGAGATACAAGTAGATGAAGAACCTCAACATCCATAGAGAAAATTGTTCCTTGTTAAAGAAATATGATGGTTTTTAATGGATTTCCAACTCTATTTATATTCTTTCTTGTTTGTGTATGTTTTTTTAATCTGCACAATACCTCAAGTGCAATGGAGACGACATATATTGTCCTCATGGATAAGTCTTTAATGCCAAGAACCTTCACTAGCCATCAAGAGTGGTACTCTTCAACCATCAATTCCCTTAAATAAAAAAGCCCCACCTCCTCAGAGAAGGACCATCGCTTCTCACCATCACAGGCTATAAACCTTACCTCATCAGACAACGATCATCACTCCTCACCATTACAGTCTACAAATCTCACCTCATCACATACTGACTATCGTTCCTCACCCGTTCATTCATTTATTTACTGTTATGAAAATGTTGCTCATGGCTTAAGTGCAGTCTTATCTCCCAGTGAGCTTGAACTCTGAGAAACTCTCCGGGATTTGTTTCTGCTTACAAAGACAAGATGGCCACAGTTGACACCACCCACACTTTTGAATTCCTTTCCCTAAATCCATCCACTGGTCTATGGCCTGCTTCCAATTTTGGTGAAGATGCTATAATTGGAGTCGATTGATTGTCGGGTTTGGCCAGAGATTGAGAGCTACAAAGATGAAGGTATGACTCCAGTACCATCCAGATAGAAGGGAATTTGTGAGGAAGGAGAAGAGTTGAATTCCTCCATGTGCAATTCAAAGCTCGTTGGAGCTAGATATTTCAATAAAGGTGTTTTAGCTGCAAATCCTGGAATTAAAATTAAAATGAATTTTCCAAGGGACGCTGGTGGGCATGGGACCCACACTTCTTCCGCTGCCGCTGGGAATTATGTTAAAGATGCAACATTCTTTGGGTATGGAACTGGTACGGCCAGAGGCATGGCACCAAGAGCTAGAGTAGCCATGTGCAAGGTCCTGTGGGAGGAGGGTCGCTATGCCTCTGATGTTCTTGCTGGGATGGATCAAGCCATTGTCGATGGCGTTGATGTGATTTCTATCTCCATGGGCTTTGATGTGGTGCCGTTGTGTGGAGATCTTACAGCAATAGCCTCATTTGCTGCTATGGAAATGGGTGTGGTGGTCTCATCTTCAGCAGGAAATGCAGGGCCACATCTTGGGAATTTGCATAATGGGATACTGTGGCTCTTGACTGTTGCTGCTGGCACTATAGATCGCTCTTTTGCTGGGACTTTTACTCTAGGCAATGGCCAAACTATCACTGCATGGACCATGTTCCCAGCTAGTGCCTTTGCACAAAATCAGCCTCCTGTTTACAACAAGACTTCTCAGCATGCAACTCAACTCGATTTTTATCTCAGGCACCATTTGCAATTATCTTGTATGACAATACTGGGTTCGTCCAAAGATCAAATAGACACTGTTTCGGCTTCATCAAATGTGGCTGGTGCTACTTTTATTTCAGATGGTCCCCAGTTATTTGAGCTAGGAAGTGTTTCTTGTCCTGGGGTTGTGATGCACCATCTGTTATCAAGTATGCCACAACTGATGAGAAGGCATCGGCTAGCATGAAATTCCAGCAAACCATTTGGGGCACAAAGCCTGCACCAGCTGCAGCCTTTTACCCTTCAAGAGGTCTCTCAAGGAGCAATCCTGGCATTTTGAGGCCTGGTGTAATGGCACCTGGGTCATTAGTTTTGGCTTCTTGGATTCCAAATGATTATTCAGCTCAAATTGGGTCGAATGTACTGTTCTCCATCAGGGCCGGCCCAACCAATATATAGACAACAGAAAATTTTGAATTTTTTATTAAAAAATTTAAAATTTTAAAATAAATTAGATTATATTTTTTCTATAGTAAACCTTTAAAAATAAAAGGAAAAATATAGATTTTCTTAAAACAATTTGACTGTAAAATTTTTTAAAAAAATTTGGAGTCCTAGGATCGCCCCTAGGGCCGGGACTGTTGTCCGGTGATTTTAATATGATTTCTGGGACATCAATGGCCTGTCCTCGTGCTTCTGGTGTTGCTGCACTCCTAAAACCTACCCAGACTGGAGTCATGCCGCAATCCGGTCTGCCATGATCACCACAGAAAATCCATTAGATAATACTCAAAATTCAATCAAGGATAACGGCGAAAAGTTTGCACATGCATCTCCTTTAGCCATGGGAGCTGGCCAAATAGATCCCAATCGGACGCTCGACCCATATCTGATTTATGATGCCACCCCACAAACATTATGTGAATCTCCTGAAATCAAATTTTCGCAATCACTAGGTCAAATAACTACAGTTGTTCAAATCCATCTCCTGATCTCAGCTACCCATCCTTTATTGCTTTGTATGATACCAGAACAGCAGCAGTATCAGTTCAAAACTTTTACAGGACTTTAACTAATGTAGGAGAAGGTGGTGCAACATATAAAGCTAAGGTGATTGTGCCTAAGGGTTTGATAGTTACTGTCTCGCCTGATACACTGGTATTTGGAAAGAAATGTGATAAAAGGAGTTACACTCTCGCTATAAAATATAGCAGGGATGGAAAAAGGAGGGTATTACATGGTCCATTTGTTTGGATGGAAGAGAATGGGATGCAGTGTCAAGAGTCCAATTGCAGTTTCAACTGTTGTAAGTGATTGAGTTAGTGATGGCATTCATTGAGGTCCTGCCAAAATGCCATTTCAATGTTAGCGAACAGATGTATTTTATGTAGGGTAACTTATAAATTTAGTGTTTCAATTTTTTAATTTTTTTAATTTTAGTGTTTAGATATATATTTTTTATTCAATTAAGTGTTTGAATGTGAAAATTCATATGATTGATATTAAATTTTATACATTATTTTAATTAATTATATATAAGTATATAATTTTTTTACTTTTTATATATATTTAAATAAATTTTATTTTTATCACTATAAAATTTACTTAAAAATAAATAAAAAATAAATTTTATATTTAATATGAAAAAATTATATATTTAAAATTTATATACATAATTAATTAAAATAATATATAAAATTTGATATAAAAATAAATAAATATAACGAAATTATATATTGTACCCGTTCATATAGGAGAAACCATTTTACTTTTTTATATAACGTGTCAGTTGGATGTCTTGTCCACATTCAAGTTGAATATTCCTGTTTTCATTTTTATCCTTTATTGTGATTAATTTGATTTTTATTACTGTTGAAACTGAAAATCTCACAATCATTCGGCGCCATAAAATAAAAAACTCACTCATAATATCTCTATTTTAATACTATTGGATTAGGTACACTTGGGAAATCACCTATTCTCATTGCATTTGCATACATGTAAATTTGACGAGTAAAGTTCATTCGGAAAAGGAAACAGGAATCCAGCACTACTGGTAATTTCATTTTAATAATAGCTGATGGTTTCCGATCCAACTCATAAATCAATAAAAAATAATTTGATATTGGCTTGACATTTGAATTTATCTTTTTAACTCGATTTAAATTATTAGAAATATTTAAAATTAAAATAATATTTTCTTAATCTTTGAAAAGATAAATTATGAGTAAAATAACCTAAAATTTGAAAATTATCCAAAATAATTAATTTTTTTACCGTATGTTGACTAGATCAAAATTATGAAAAACGTGATTAAAAAACCTGACTTGTTTGCTACCTATAACTCATATTGTAAATATATATTGTAAATTGCCAAAAGAAAAAGTTAATCAGGTCTCTTTGAACATATCCTCCAAGTTAAAGGATTAAATGAACTAGTCTTTTTTTTTTTGGGGGTTAATTATTGTAAACTTATATAGTTTATCATATTTAACTAAATCTTTTTCTATATTTTATTGTCATATAATTTAATCTTTCATATTTATTCAGTTATACTATTAAGCCATTTGATTAAATTTTTCATTAAAAATTATAAAAAAATTTTATTATGACTCATGTGATTTACTATATTTAACTAGATTGTTTTTCATTTTTTATTGTTACATGAAATAGTTCTTCTCATCTAATTTATTATACTATCAAGTCCTAAAAATATTTTTAATTTGATATATTTTATTACAATTATTTAAAAAGTCAATAATATCCTCAATATTATATTAAATTTTCAAATTTCACATGTCTTATTCCATCAACTTTGTTATTTTTTTTTAAAGTTTTGAAACAACAACAAAAAAAAACTTAAATGAATTAAGTATAAGTGCAATTAAATACATCTTAAGATTACAATTAAAATTAATTAATTAAAAATATAAATATAAAAAAGAGTATTTTTGAGGTTTAAGTCAATAAAAGAGGACACACAAGATTTTATATATATGTGTGTGTGAATGAAGATGAGAGTATCTTTGTTATAATGACATATTTATTATTTTTATTAATTTTCACTATAATTTTAGTGTATTTAATTGTGAATATAGTTATATATAACTTGTTTAATTTTTCTCGTTATTTCAAATTTAAAATTAAGGTTTAATAATTCAAAAAATCTCAACCTTTATAGGAATTTTTAATTGTGTTCAAAACTTTTAATTTTGTCAATTATACCCTAATATAATAAATTGATTTCAATTGTACCCAACAAGTCAAAATCAAAATTTAGTAAAGTCTATATTTAGACTTAATTGACTTTTATACTTTTTCAATTAGTTCAATGAAACTCAAAATTAAATTTAGATCTTAATTAATGTCATACTTTTATTTTTTTTATTGAAAATTTGTATTAAATTACAAGTTTGCGTTAAAAGTACACATAAATTGAATTTTCTAAAAATGAAATTAAATTGAATAAAAAATAAGGTATCATTTTAATTACGTTAATGCATATACTTTATAAAACATTTTTTAGAAATGTTTATTTTAAATAGTTTAAATAATTTATTATTTCAAATATAAAATTAATTTTTAAGGGGACTGAAAGAATTCTTTTTTTTTAAAAAAAGAGAGATTGAAAGATTTTATGAATTATAAATTTTAAAATTTTTCATTTTAAATATAAAATTAAAATTTATTATGTAAAAGACATAATAAATTTTATTAAGCAAAAATGAGATTAATTTGAATAAGAAAATAAAAAGTCTCATATTAATTAAGATCTAAACTAAATTTTGGATTTGATTCAACTAATTAAAAAAGTATGAGTCAATTGAATCTAACTATACACTTTACTAAATTTTGATTTTGACTTGGGGTACAATTGAAATCAATTTGTTAAGTTAGGATATAATTGACAAAATTAAAAGTTTTATATACAATTGAAAATTCATATAAAGGTTTAAATTTTGTGAATCATTAAACTTAAAATTAATAAGACTAATTGAATAATAGGGATAGTGAAATTTGAAATTTTAATATAGTACTTATTGGAATGAGTGACAAATGAGGCAACCCAAGAGAAAGGTGAATTGGGTTCTAAATAAAGACAAACAGAAACATAAATAGCGAAAGCCACACACATAAATGAATGCAAAAATTTTATAGTAGTTCGACAACGTGTCTACTCCACTCTCTAAGTTTTTACTTAGGCCTTTCTATTTTTTTCTAGACTCAATAACAAAATCTTTCCTTTTCCAAGCTAAGGGAAACTTTTCCTTTTCCAGGCTAAGGAAGAATTTTCCTTTTTACATGCTCAAGGACAACCTTCTATTTCATAGTCTCAAGAAGAACCTTCTCTTTTATAGTCTTAAAAACAACCTTCCCTTTTATAAGTTCAGAGAACCCTACATTTTTTAAACTCAAGGACAACCTTTACAATCACTATCTTTTGCAAGGAACAAGAGAGCCAACCAAACCCCTTGTATTTCCTAAGGTACAAATGCCTCTCAATTAGGTAGGAAATGCTCTTTTAATGCTTATTAAAACCTACTCTCAAAAGAGTATCCAAAAATACAAGCAACACCTAAAAAGTTGGTACAAAGACTTGCTAACAGTTCACCAAATGATTACAAGTATTCTTCAAACTTTCTAGCCTTTTTTTGGTTTTCAAAAATGTTTCTTATATAGCCAAACTCAAAAACTAGCAATTGAAACAATTGATGTTTAGTCTGATAGTTTTTATGCAAAACTAGCCATTAAAGGGGACCTATCTCAAAAGAGTAACAAATGATCTCACTCAACCCCAAAAATATAAGCAACACTAAAAAAGGTTTGCACAAAGACTTGCTAAAAGTTTTCTAAATGATTACAAGTATTCTTCAAATTTTCTAGTCTTTTTCTGGTCTTTAAAAATACTTCTTATATAGCCAAACTCTAAAACAAGTCGTTGGAACAGTTGATGTTCAATTTGACAACTTTCCTGCAAAACTAGTTGTTAAAGAAGACAACACCTGTCATTTTTCATCAATCTCGTTGAACTTATAATGCTTACTTCTAACGCTTGTTCTCTGTCATTCAATGCCCGTTGGTTTTGACTACAATCCTTGTTGGACCAAGAACAATGTCTGTTATTCATTTTCGAAAAGTTTGCACAGTTTCTTTCCACACACATTAAGTAATTCGCAATACCTGTTGGAAACTCCTTCAACGCCTATTAAAAAGGGTCAACACTTTTCCAATGCCTGTTGCGAGGTCCAAAAGTTTTAGCTCAAGTTTGGACACTTTTCCAATGCCTGTTGTGAAAATGCAAAGTCTCTTGCTAGGCCAAATCAACGCCTATTGTAAAACTACAACGCCTATTGCGAGGTCCAACACAACTCAACGTAGAGTAGTCCTCCAATGCTCGTTTCAAAGGAACAATACTTGTTGCAAGGTCCAAAAGACTTTGGCTATTTGCAACATTCATTCAACGTCCATTGTTCATCTTTCAATTCTCATTCAATAGTCCAATGTTTGTTGCAAATGGACAACGCCTGTTATGAGGTCCATAAGACTTTGGGCATCTACAAAACATTTTTAATGCTTGTTGAATGGTCCAACGCCCGTTGGAAGGACCAGACTGTAACACTTAAATAAAAACATTAAAATACAAACTTAGAACTTCTCTTGATTTTTGTTATAATTTTGTTATCATTCAAAACACATCATTCAAGATAGAAGAATGAGTCATACTTTGGGGTCACATGTTCTCCAAATATTTTCTCCTAACATTCACAATAATACTGAGAGTATTATAGACTTTTAAATAATTTTAATAGAAAATATGAAATTAAAAAAATTTAGGACTTAATAGTATAATAGATGAAACGAAAAAAATTATTTTATTTGTCGTTGAAAAAATGAGAGACGATTTCATTAAATATGATAAGCTACAATTATCATAGTAAAAAAAACTACAATTTTAATGAAAAAAGTAAATAGAAAAATTTAGTAGCATAAAAGAACAAACGTGAAAGACCAAATTATATAGTATTAAAATTTGAAGAATGACTTACTTAAATAAGGTAAATCACATGAGTTTATATTAATTAATTTATTATTTCCATAAAAGAAAATTTTAGAATTACAATTATACCCTTTATTTATTTTAAAAAAATTTCAGAATTCAATATACCCCTTGGTCCTAATGTCACTATATGATTTGTTTTTACTCTTGCTAGGAAGATAGGACTGATAAAATCATATTGTCTTAATTATGATATAATAATATATAAAGTTTTTCATATAAAAATATTTTAAAAATATTTTAAAAAATATAAAGTTTAGCAATATAAAAAGTTAATAATTCAAGTAGAAAGTTTTCCTAAGGCTAAGGCGACTCATTAGCTAATGACTTTAGCTCTTAATAAAGTTTGAGCTTTTTTCTTCATATATATATATATATATATATAGAGAGAGAGAGAGAGAGAGATTAACATTTTTCTTCTTTAAAGTTTTAATAAAAAATAAGTATTTAGTTTTATATATGATAAGAAATAAATTTTCTATATATTTGTAGTTAATTGAGAAAATTAAATATTTAATTATTAATTTATTTGCCACATAAAAAATATATTATATTACTATTTATCAAAATATTATATTACTAATATAATTTATTGACAAATAACAAATACGTGTCTAAAGTAAAATTTGAGATTGTTATTAATTATATATATAGTTTACGCGGGCAAGTCTGCCATGCCCAAAACCTTCACTAGCCATCATGCTTGGTATTCCTCCATCATTAGTTCCCTCAAGTCTGAAGACTCTGTCTCCTCAGACACAATTCATTGTCGCTTTCTTTACTCTTATGATAACGTTGCTCATGGTTTTACTGCTGTCCTATCTTCTAATGAGCTTGATACTGTAAGACACCATCCAGGATTCGTTTCTTCTTACAAAGATAAGATGGCCACAGTTGACAGCACGCATACTTTCGAATTCCTTTCCCTCGATCCATCCACAGGCCTATGGCCTGCTTCCAATTTTGGTGATGATGTTATAATCGGAGTGATCGATAGTGGGGTTTGGCCAGAAAACGAGAGCCACAAAGATGATGGTATGACTCCTGTACCAAACAGATGGAAAGGATTTTGTGAGGAAGGAGAAGCATTCAATTCCTCCATGCGTAATACAAAGGTCATAGGTGCTAGACATTTCAACAAAGGTGTTTTAGCTGCAAATCCTGGGACTAAAATTTTAACAAATTCCGCAAGGGATACTATCGGGCATGGCACCCATACCTCTTCCACAGCTGTTGGTAACCATGTTAAAGATACAACATTTTTTGGCTATACTACCGGTACAGCTACAGGCGTGGCCCCACGAGCTAGAGTAGCCATTTACAAGGTCGTGTGGCAAGAGGGTCTCTTCGCCTCTGATGTTCTTGCTGGCATGGACCAAGCTATTGCTGATGGTGTTGATGTGATTTCTACCTCCATGGGCTTTGATGGGAGCCCACTGTATGAGGATCCTATAGCAATAGCCTCATTTGCAGCTATGGAAAAGAATGTGATGGTGTCATCTTCAGCAGGAAACGGAGGGCCAGAACTTGGGGATTTGCACAATGGGATTCAATGTCTCCTGGCTGTTGCTGCTGGTACTATTGTTCGCTCATTTGCTGGGGCCTTAACCCTAGGCAACGGCCAAACTATAGCTGGATGCACTTGGTTTCCGGCTAATGCAATTGTTGAAAAAAGGCCATACGTTCACAATACCACCTTTTCGGCATGCAATTCTACTAAATTGCTCTCTCAAGCTCCGGAGGCCATCATCATCATATGCGACGACATTGGGCTAGTCTTTCATCAGATAGATGCTATTGCAGCCTAACCAAATGTCATCGGTGCTATTTTCATTGCATCAGATGATTCACCGATTTGTGTCTTAGGAAGTACTCGTACTCCTTCTGTTGTGATTAGCCCCAGTTATGCACCTGCCATCATCAGATATGCCAAAACGGTAAGACGCCTTCGGCTAGCATAAAGTTCCAGTAAACCATATTAGTCACCGGGGCACCAGTTGCAGCCTCTTACTCTTCAAGAGGTCCCTCACCAAGCTATCCTGGGATCTTAAAGCCCGATATAATGGCGCCTGGATCACAGGTTTTGGCTGCTTGGGTTCCAAATAGCCCTTCAGCTCAAATAGGATCAAATGTATTTTTATCTAGTAAATTCAATATGATCTCTGTAACATCGATGGCTTGTCCTCCTGCTGCCGGTGTGGCTGCACTTCTGAAAGCTGCCTATCCGGAATGGAGCCCTGCGGCTATTCGGTCCACCATGATGACTACTGCAAACCCGTTGGATAACACTCCAAGTCATATTAGGGATAATGGTAACAATCTTGAGTTGGCATCTCCATTAGCCATGGGCAGTGGCCAAGTTGATCCTAATCGAGCGCTAGATCCTGGTCTAATTTATGATGCCACACCACAAGACTATGTTAATCTCTTCTGCTCTATGAATTACACCAGAAACCAAATATTGGCTATAACAAGATCAAACAGCTACAATTGTTCAAACCCTTCTGCTGATCTCAATTACCCATCCTTCATTGCTTTGCACAACAACAAAACGACATCGGTTATGGTCAGGAAATTCAAGAGGACTCTGACAAATGTGGGACAAGGTGCTGCAACTTACGAAGCTAATGTTATTACACCCAAGGGTTCATCAGTTACAGTGTCGCCTGCGACATTGGTTTTTGGAAAGAAACATGATCAACAGAGTTATACTCTTACAATAAGGTACACAGGACACAAAAAGGGTAAAGTGTCGTTTGGTGCCGTTGTTTGGATATAAAAGAATGGAGTTCACACTGTGAGGAGCCTGTCGTGATTTCGCCAGTCGTGAAAGCTTGAGTTGTTGGCACCAATGTTGTTTGATTTTCAGGAACTTTAAATAAGTTACGTCAAATTATGAATCTTACATGCGAAACAAACCAATGCATGATTCTCTTCTAAATCTTGCACTATATATAATAGAGCTTTAGGTTTTTTTTTTTTTTAAGAATAAAAGACTAAATATTTCATTAATTGGATAAAAAATACAAAACAAAAATGAAAAATTTTTTAAGATTCCATATTTTTATAAGAAATTTTAAGATAAACACATGTAATTTCAAATTCAATTGATAGTTAACTTGATTTACATAGAGCATTTGATTGGGCCAATTGTTAGGAAGTACACTTCACTGACAATTTTCTACCACTGTTTGACTGTTGATCTTTCTTCAAGCCTAATCTCATTCTCACAAACTATAAATCTTTCTATGTGTGTCTACATAACTTCTTGTATAATAGATCAACTAACAAAATATTAGATTTAAAAGCCAAAATATCGAAATTTCTAATATGAAAAAATATAATAATAAATCACACAGATCAATAATAATATGAGAATACAAAAGTTCAATATCTGAAGAAACAAATTAAAACAAGCTCAAAAAATTGGTAAATCTGGATATTACATTAAGATTTGAGGAGATAAATCAGTACAAACTCAATAAATAAATAGATTTGGAGTTTATTAAAAAAAAAGAGACGATTTCTAACTAATGACTAAAAATAATCTCTAAAAGCTGATTAGAGGGAAGAAGCAAAAGAGAAAGCGGGAGTTACCAAAGTAAAGATTCATTTAGTTGTTGAAACACTTCTTTTTTATATATAACATAGTTTTAGTTAAATATATTAGATCTTGAGAATTTTTCTATTACATAACATATTTTGACTACTTAAAAAAATTCACAAGTCATGATATATTAGATATATTAAATCTTGAGATTAGTTAAAAATAAACGAATGAGTAATTTCTCATTTAAATCTTACACTGTATATAGCTTTAGTTAAATCAATATCTAATAGACTTTTTTTTCCTAATCTTGATTGTGGGCATGTTTGGTTTAGTGATAACAGTCAATGGTTAGCGATCAACGATTAGTTGCGACGATCGATATATATAAAATGTTTGATAATTTAGCGATTGAATATAAGACTATACCATAAAATGGCAAGAAAATAATTATTTTTATATTTTAATTAATTTTATATGTAATACATATTTGTATTATGGTAAATAATAATAAATATAAGACTAATACTAAAAAAAAAAATCCAAACATCAGTTTTTATATAACAAACGCTAGAAAAATTAGCTTTCAAGATTCAGTTATACTTTCTAAACGTCGAATACTTAACTAAACGTTGATTTTTAAATTTAAACACTGAATGCTGATATTTATTAAATATTTTTTTTCGACATTTGAATACCTAAACACTAAACGCCAAACCAAACAGACATACGGACATTATATATGTAACTAAAGCTATATTCTATACAGTCATAATTCAAATCAAGATCTAATGTATTTTAACTAAAGCTATATTACATACAGTACAAGATTTAAAAGAGAATAACACAAATAGTTTACTCTCTTTTACATCTTGCACTGTATATAATATAACTTTATTGGTTACATATATTAGATCTTGAGATATTTTTTAAAGTATAATATAGTGGTTTATTCTCTTTTAAATCTTAGACAGAATAAACTACTAATTAATTAACTAATATTTATTATTTTCTTTAAATCTTCATTGTATACAGTATAGCTTACATACAGTACAAGATTTAAAAGAGAATAACAAAAATAGTTTATTCTCTTTTACATCTTGCACTGTATATAATATAGCTTTATGGTTACATATATTAGATCTTGAGATATTTTTTTAAGTATAATATAGTAGTTTATTCTCTTTTAAATCTTAGACAGAATAAACTACTAATTAATTAACTAATATTTATTATTTTCTTTAAATCTTGCATTGTATACAGTATAGCTTTAGCTAATTAACTCCCTGTAAAAACTTTTGTTCAACCTTTGCATTATTTGTAACTGTTATGTCTCTTTGGCTCCCTTATTTGCATTTGGCATGGTTTGCGTCAACTCCCTGCAAATTTTGTTGTCCAACTGTTCCAGTGCCTTCTTTATAATTGTTGTGTCTTTTTGTCTTCCTTATTTGCATGTATCATGGTTTGCATTTGTCATGGTTTGCATCTTTTGGCCAGCTTATTTGCATAAAAAAATTGAATTTAATTCTTAAGTGAAACTACTTCTACTACAGATTATTGTTCTTCAAGTCGTAAAAATTTTTAATTTAAAAAAAAAAGACTTTCATTCATTATAAAAATTTAATATTATTTAGGACACTTGAATAAAGAAAAAGAAGGATAGACTACTTTCAACAAAGGTATATAAAGACAATTCAGTGTATTTGTTAATAGATAATTGATTACTATTTACACAGTATTTTAATATCATTATAATTCTAAAATAATTTATAATGATTTGAAATTTTATATATATATATACACACACACTAAAAGAATACTAACAATCCATTCTAATGAACAAAAAAATTAAGATAAGAAATCACTTTAATGTCACCTTAATAATAAATTAAAATAACCACTGACTCTTCAAATCTATTTTATTAAATAACATTAAAACATAAAGTCATATATTACTATAAAAACAACTCAAGTTCAAGAAAAAAAAGAATTATAATCTCTATAATAAAATTTATTATACTTCACCTCACATAACTCAACATTGTTGCTACTAAAATTAGTATTACTCATGGAGACCGAATCAAGTCCCAATGAAGTGAACCAACAAGAAAAGCATGCAAGAAAACAAACTTCATAATAATGTTATAAAAATTCAAAATCTCATCATAACATATTATTCTTTAATTTTGTAGGCAATTGCAATCTCATACTCAAATAATAAATCAAATAACACTACAATATCATGACTTGAAATTTTTTTACAAGCACATAATTTTGATAACTCTGTACCAATTTAAATGAATAAAAAAATATTCTCATACAAAAAATAAAGATGTTTATTTATATATGGCATATATCTTAAATTTTACAAAAAAAATATATCAAAATTATTAAGTTATTATGCGAATCACATCGTCAAGGGAATAAATATGCAACTTATACATTAGATATCATCCAACACATTTTAAATATTTCCCAAAGACTAAAACTTCTACTACCAATAACATAACAATTAAACGGTAAAAATCAACTCTTGTGACTTAGAAAATTTTTTTTTCTAAATAATACCACATCTTTTCTTCAATATAATTCATAGTAACAAACTATTATGTCCAAAAATAACAAATGGATATTGAAAAATTAAATATGATATTTCAAATAATAAATAGTACGTTAACATTCACTATATTAAATGTATTATTGCCATTAAACTTTTTTACTTTAATATCATTCAATAAATATAATAAATAATAACAACACTAAAAAATATAAAATTTTATTTCAACACTCTTAAATAATGTAATATCAATTTCAAACCGTGTAAAGTGTGGAATATCGTCTAGTTAATTAATAATATGATAGTTGAAAGTTGATCCAAATGAGCTACCTGAATTAATTTTGGATTTACGTCAATACCAATCAATATATATTATTAATTTCAGTCTCAAAGTGAGTATTAAATAATTATTTTTCATTTGTCAAATAATTGTGTATAGTATTGTCACGTGTTACTATTTTACATTATATTATAAAAACTTCTATATCAAAAAATATATAAGTAGGAAATTAGAAATTTTATTTATCATAATAAAAATGCTTTCTAAGTTAGAAATAAAAAAAATTGTAAACTAAAAATTATAAACAGTAAGTCAAGACTATAAAAAATAAAAATTATAAACTACTTCTAAATAAGAAATTAAAAATCTAAAAACTAAAAATTTTAAATAAGAAGTTAAAATTTAATTTTAAGTATATAAGCGCAAATAGTAATGTAATCGGTTGCCAAGAATTATTTTATTTAAGTTTAATAAATTTTTACACAAAATTGTGCCACATAAGATTGAAAGTATGAATTAACAAATAATGTTTTATTATAATTACCTTATATATATATATATATATATATATATATATATATATATATATATATATATATATATATATAATTTTAAAATATATTGTTGTTTTATTTTTTTTTTGAA
>CATIWR010556913.1:0-19805 GCA_949677035.1 Omphalea diandra | reverse complement strand
TATATATATATATATATATATATATATATATATAGTCTATTGATTTATACTTTTAATATTATATAATATAATTTTGAGAAAAAATTTATTAAATTTGAATGATTGTTTATAATAAAAAGTTGTTTATTAATTCACACTTTCAATATTGTATGTATAATATGATTTTAAGATAAAATTTAATAAATTTAAATAAAATAATTTTGACAATATATTGTATTGTCTTTTTTCCTTATGCACTTAGAATTTTGAACCATCAATAGAATTAATTTAAATTTTAGTTTCCTATATAGAATTTTTTTTACTTTTTACTTTTTTTAATTTTTTGTTTAAAATTTTTTACTTTTTAAGTTTTTTTTATTTTTTGTCAAATTTTTGTATATGATATTGACTTTTTGTTTATAATTTTTTTCTTTTTATTTTTTTTAATTTAATACTTAAAAAGTTTATTTTTCTATATTTCAATTAAGTTTTTAATCTTTAATTTAATTTTTAATATGATAATTTTTATAACATAATATAAAATAGTGACACCTAGTAGTAATATATATAACTATCTGATAATGATAACAATAATTTAAAAGTAACTTTGAAACTGGAATTTATAATTGCAAACATGCGCGTTGTGTAGAATAATTATGATAAATATATTTAATATTATTTTATAAAATAATTAGTTAATTAATTGAATGATTCATACTTTCAATTTTATATAGTATAATTTCAAAGAAAATTTATTAAATTTGAATGAACTAATTTTTGAGAATCAATCGAATAAATAATTATAAGTATTTCATATACACACACACACCCCTTTAATCTTGTGCAACATAATTTTGAACAAAAATTTATTAAATTTAAACGATATAATTCTTAATAATTTATTATACTTTTTAAATGTTGTTTGTTGTTGGCTCTTATATATTCAAAATTTTAATTAATCAATGAAATTAATTTTAATTTAGTTTTTTATTTAAATAAATTTTTACTTTTAGATTTTTTTATTTTTTTAAAAAATTATTTAAAATTTTAATTTAAAATTTTTAAATTTTGTATTAAAAATATTTTTATGATTTTAATTTTATGTTTAAAATTTGTACTCTTAAAATTTTTTATTTAAAAGTCATTTTATGTAATAATTAATTTTTTTAATTTTTTATTTAAAATTTTTTAATATAATAATTTTTTATTATATAACATAAAATAATGATATATATTTATGTTATATATAATTATTTAAAATTAATTTTAAGATTATAATTAATAATATATATTGGCATTGATTGATTGATTGATTTTACTGTATTTGAGTCTTTTTTTTTTTTTCCTAAAGGTTAAAACTGTAAACGGGTTAGGACACTTCCCTGCCATGTAATGAGTGATTATGCCACAACGGCAAAAGGGCTGCGACTGACGTGGCATTGACTGTCTTAGTCGGTTAATGTTCTAGATGGTGCGGGCACCTTAGCGTATCCTAGATGCATAAGGCGCAGCGCGAAGCGGTCAGCTTCCATCTTCGCAAGCAAACTCAACCAAATCGAAGTCTAGAAACCGCCCTCTGACGAAACTGAAGAATCTCATCGCCGTCGTTTTGTGTTGATTCGCGATGTGGAATTGGAGTCTGCTATTTCTAAGCTGTTTTCCAGGTAATTTGACGAATTGCAGTTGGATTTGATTAGGCAAGGTATAAATAAATGGATGGCAATGGCAGGAATTGTAATATCAGCAGTGGTGACGCTCGATTCGATTGAAATTTTCCAGACACACGAGTGGCTCAAGACCTCAAAGCCAACCGTATATTTCTCTTGCAAAGGAGAGAACAAGACCGTATTGCCCGATGTCAAGCAAGTTAACATCTCCTATAGTTTCAAAGGCCAAGAATCTTGGCAGGTATTTAAATCAGTTATCTATTGTTTTATGGTGATTAGGTTGTTTATTTTTGTTTATGGGATTTGGGTTTCGATTTCAGCCTCTAACGGAACTGACAAGTAACAAGTGCAAGCGGTGTGGATTCTACGAGAAGGATAACTTGAAATCGGATGATGTGTTTGATGAATGGGAATTTTGTCCTTCTGATTTCGATGATTCTGATGGGAAGTATAGGCAGTTTAAGGAGAATGAGTTTGACGCTACCTTCTTGTGTCCACTTTGTGTATCTCTTGTTGCTGCTGGTCTGTGCTTTCTTATTTCTTATCCTTAAAATCTAAATGTCACTGCTACTCATTTCTTGTTTGTTATCAATATTATATTTTTGGAATATATTTAGGTTTATCTTGCACTGGTAGTATGAGTTGTATGTTCCTGTGTGCGTTGTTCAGAGACCAATTGCTGGAGGTAATACAATGTTCTTCAGCGCATTAGTTTTAATGGATGACTATGATATGAAGCACTGAGGCAATGGTTCATTCCCTTTCTAGGCTTGTTCCAGGAATGCAATAGTTGGTAGCACATGAATGAGCTTCTGAAAGTTTACAGCTTCCATCATCCTGCTGCATTAATGATATTTCAATCATTTTCGTTGTTCTTGTGTGGATTTTCCTACTGATTGCGTACCTAAATAGACCTCTTAGGTTCTGATTGGGTTGTCTTTTTCCTTTTGAAAATCATGTATTCGATCTTTTATTTGTTTAGAAATGGTTGTGATTGGGTTCTCTGTGTCTACAGATTCCAACTATACCTCTAGCTCGCATAATAGAGGGAAGCAAATGCATGTTGCTGTGGTCATATTGATCTCTGCTCTGGCTTCAACTCTATTGATTATTGGAACTGTGGCAGCATACAAGTACTGCCTAAAGAAGAAAAGGGAGCAAGAACAAGCTCGGTTTTTGAAGCTATTTGAAGATGGGGATGATATTGAGGATGAACTCGGCCTTGGCTCTGCAATATGATGATATGATTTTTTTTTTTTTTTTTTTTACTTGCATACTACCTCTGTACAATATGTTATTTCTACAGGAAATTCACTTCCTTGAAAGAATCGAAAATTTATACTCAATGATCTGATCTTTTAATTTGACAGCTGCTGCGTCCTCTAGTAAAATAAACGCAAGTTCGACTACGCAAATGTTATTTAACTCGGAGAAAGAATAAACATGAATAGCTACTAGTACAATTCACTCTGCAGAAATACATTCCTAGATTCTGTTTGCTTACGGTGGAATGTTTACACGTGTTAGTTAATATTGCCTCCTTGATAGCTTTCATCTCTTCTTAATGCCCAAATAACAGCTATCAAACAAAGCTAATGGTAAAAAATACTTTCAAGAAGTCCCATTCCGTTTGGACGACAGCTGCAGGTTTGTGTGAGATTTTGCTCATCGTAGCGATAGGAATCATCCTCTTTCAAATGTCCAAACCAAGATTCATAGCCAGGCCAAGGCCCATCATAACAATAACGCAGGCTTTCTGCATTCTCATGATGGCGATAACAGTTCCTATATTCGTCAGTTTAGAACCAATCTTCTGCCTTCTCTAATCTACTTCCATGCCCATAATTGCTAACGTCATCCACATAGGAGAGAGTTATCATCCGAATAGCCGCTGAAGGAAAAGCAAGAGTCATACTCGCCATCCCAGTTCCTCCAACTGTTGTACGGCAGTTGGCCTCCCTGCTAGGGGTAGGGGCTAATAGTAGGATAGACCTCATCTTTCTCATACAGTGAAGAAATGGAGTATTCGGGGAAGGCATCCTCTTGAAGAGGAGAATATGAGTCTGATACCAAAAAGAAATAGCCTATAGCTTCTGATAGTGGAGAACAATGTTCATACATTCCAGCTGTATCACAACTATGACCAAACAGAGAAGTGGAATAACCGTTATCGACAGGTAGTTGCCAATAGTAACTGGAAGAGGTATTGAAGGAGAGAACACCATATGCACGTATAAGTAGAGACTTGTATATTGTAGTTGGGAAGGAGTGGAAGAGAAATGGCAGTAGCATTTTGCACCGCCCCTGTGTTGATGAGATTCTATTCTAATCTCTGAATTCGCTGGGTTCACATTACCAAGACCCTTTGTTGTCCGAATCTTTCTTGAGGCACAAAAACGTAGCATGTAAGAAAGACAGGCATCCTAATAGAAAAGAGAAGCATCTTATGTAATTTCCCACGTACCACAAAGAAGCACTCATTTCTTTCTTAAGAATTTAGCATTTCCTGCGAGTGGTTTTGTGATGATGTAAACACCATCCATCTGGCCCTATTAAGCTTCTGTAAAGCCGGTAAATCGTTTAAGAATTTTATCAAACATATATTTTCTGTTGTCGACAAAAAAAATTGTATAATGTAAATGAGCGACCTCAATGCCCGCAAGGTCGGTGAAGATTTCTTCAGGCTAGTGAAAGCAGGGGCCCTCGGCCAGGTCGCCACAAGCGCTACGCCACCCCACCATACCCCCTCCTCCTTCCTCTTACTACTGGAGCATTCGTTTTTCTGTTTCCTGCATGGCATGGCTATGCTCCCCTCTTCCCTCTTACTACTGGAGCATTTCGTTTTTTCTGTTTCCTGCATGGCATGGCGACGCTGGTGGCTAGGGCAATCCCAGACTGATTGCGTACTACATCTAATTAATAATAATTGGATAAACCCACTCCCAATTCTTCTCCTATATGTATCTGCCAAAACACCCAATAGGCTGAAAGTACTTGTCATGATACGTAATTCTAATCAAGACCTTCACTTTTAACACTTCTATTCTTCTTATTTATACCAAGCCCTAAGACGTTCAAACATTTTAGCAACGCACAAACAACTTTGTCATTTTCAAATCCAAAGTTTTTACTAACCTTTTCAGTTTGTCATTTTCTAATCCAAAGGTTTCACTAGCATTTTAGCAAGTCCATCAGATTGTCACAATACCCAATTATGGAGATTTTCTCCACAATTCTAATACCAACGCCAAACAATCTCGCAAAATACTTGATTGCCAACATCATCCATTGCAACCATTTGCAAGTTCATGTCGTTGCAATCTCCTAAACCTAACATCAACAAATCACCCGTCCTTCTAAGCACTAGGGTGTCTATTTTTCCAAGCTACGATAAAATAAAACATTAAACATAAATTATCAACTTAATTAACTAGATCCAACAAATACCAGAAAACTCAAATATCCAAGTCACATCACAGTTCAAAGCAAATCAAATCATTATGACTGTTTAAATAGAACAAGAAAACACAAGGTTTTGAATGTGAAATGGATGTGCAACTGCGTCCCTTTCAGTTCCCATTAGACTGCACATCTATGGTGATTCACTGCCTCTTGGGGAGCGCCGGGTGTCCTCATAATCATCATCAACAGGGCTCCTATCATCCCTAGGACTTGGACTAGGGCTGCGGCCATTAGTTTGAGCTGGACTTCCATACCTCCCATCAACAGGGCTTTGTCTTTCAGGGCTTCTGCTCCTCCTCCTTGGGCTACCACTATATTCTGACCTATCTTGCTGGTCATCCAGTTTCCGAGCTTTGGGGGAAGGGCGTGGACTGACATCATCAGGTGTGAGGCTGCGCTTCCTACTCTTGGAGGACAGTCCGTTCTTTGGCTCATGGCTTGGAGACCTGTCCTCGTGCTCAACACTTCGCTCTCTCTTTGGTGGTGGAGATCTTGATCGGCTGAATATGGGAAAATTAGTTAATACAATAAACAAAATATACACCAATATAATCAGACAGTGCACAATCATTTGTTCGTATAGGTACTAAGGTCAACAAACCTGTAGCTGCGACCTCTACTGTAACTTGGAGAACGGCTTCTGCCACGGCGGGGAGAATGTGACCTATCTGGTGATCGGGAGTAACTCCGCCCACGCCTGCAATATAGCTAGAGCACTCAGTGACTAATTACAGGTGATTAAAGGACTTAATTTCAGCAGGAAATGAACTCTTCAAATAAAAACACACAAGCAGTAATAGGATGGTGTAAGAGACTACAGAAGTGATTACTTCAGTTTTTTGGGACTGTTCTTGCAGTTTCTTTCTATATGGCCTCTTTCTCCACAGCGATAACACTTATTCTTCCAGTCTCCAGCTTTGCAATCCCGAGCCCAATGGCCATCAATACCACAGTTAAAGCAGCGCCCAGATCCTGGAGGAGGACCTCTGCCCAAATATTCTCGGGAGCCACGTGGTACCTGGTCATACAGCCAACCATCAAAAAACAAAATTTTCAGTTTTGTTAATGGGTGTCAATAATACTCATGATTGGGAAAATGAGGAACAAAATTATATAATCTGCAAATAAGCAAGATTTGGATGACACTAAGCAGTAATAAACATAAAAACAAGTTTGATAATCCCTGCCTCTCATTTTTCCTTCTGATCACAACATAAACTTTGGCTGCTTTAAATTTACAATTGCATGACTTTATGCCAACAAAAACTTTACTTGAAGAAAAGTTAAAGTTCAGATACTTACCCCCTTTGCAAATTCCACAATGATACGGCTTCCATCAAAATCCTTACCATCCAAGTGATATCTTGCATCATCAGCATCTCGAGGATCACTAAATTCCTGTTTAGTAAAGTGAGAACACAAACCAACAATGCACACCATATTTGTCCAACATATCTATAAATATCCAACAATGCTTAATCAAATCAGAAGCAACAAAAGCCATGAAGAACAGAGGAAAAATACTTACAACAAATGCATAGTCACGCTTCATATCCACATCTCGTACTCTGCGAAACGGTTGCCACAAACAGTAAGGCCATCATTACTTAAGTACTGCAAGTGTATGATACTTCACCCCTCACAGACGTACTAAACACCAGTTTGAGATTGTTGCCAATTCCATAAAAACACGCAATAACATAATAGAAAGTATCGCCAAAGTCTCCTATAACTGGGCAAGAATTTCCACCAATTCCACCATGGCAGCCCTCTCACCATAGGCCTCCAGGTTAGGCAAAAAGCCCAGAAACCTTCAACAAGATCATTCAAGTTAAAAAAAAAACTGACACCTAGGGCCACAAGATTCCCACACACATAACGCGATAGTTAATACAAATCCACGCACAAAACTAGGTGCTGATGACGCATTTGTTCCTAAGCATTAGCAGGGTAAACTGCATAACTATGACCAATAATTGCTAATCCAAGGATTAGCTAAAAGAAATAAGAAGGTAGAGAATGATCACTAAGAAGCGCCTGATGGAAAGAGAGAAACAGGGAAAAGCTATGGAGCACATTCGGAGAAAGCTTTGCAATTCATTATTAGGTTAAACACTTGCAAAACGCAAAACTAAAAATAGTAGACTGGACCAATATAGTGAAAGCTAGAGGTTACCTTCCATATTTGCTGAAAAGGTATTCAAGATCTCGTGAACGTGTGCGAGAGGCCAGATGACCAACATAGAGACGTGTATTAGCATATCGATCATCATAACGTGGCATTTTCAAACTGCAAAAAAAATTAAAATAAAATTGCCCCTCAATGATTAAATAAGATAAGGGAGAAAAATTAGCAGCCTTCTTCAACCTTGACACCACAAAAGTACTAATAGATTAGACAATACAGAGCTTAAAGCAATTCAAGTCAGGAAACATAAAAATTTGTGTCACACAAAAAAAAAAAAAAAAAGAATGTCGGCAAACCAATTTGAAATTCGTCCCAGCAGCTTATGCAAGATAAGCAATTTCACACTGTTTCCAAAAATAAATACTGGTGGATCAAATATATATCTATATATATATAAAATTTAGCTCAACTTAAACCTACTGAACTAATATAATGCAGTGAAGTTGCTAGTTTTCTTCTATGTAACACCAGAAAATACAGACAGATTAGAACATACGGTGCTCAAAGTAACTGAAGCAAGGAACATAAGCATGTGTATAACACACACATCCACACACAGAAACCATGAATATCTCCAAACAGATATTAAAAACATCCCAGCCTATTCAATAAAATGAATTAGGCACTGTCAACCCCACCCCCCCACCCCCCCAAAAAAAAAAAAAAAAAATCGGAGGACCGTAAAACAGTAATGAACAATGAAAAGTTGAGCTTCTGTTTAATCACATACCGAATCAAATATACACGGCTGGTTAATTTGTCAAGCTTCTTATGAGAGGTGACGGGTGCGCAGGAATATGCAGCAATATATCTGAAGCTACACGATGGAAGCGAATATATCTATCTTACCTATCGAGGCTTCTACTTATATGAATCAAAATCAAAATTTCCAAACAACAATAAAATCGAAAAGGCAAAAGAACGACCCTTAGACGATTATTTATTAAAAAGAAAAAACTAATCATGTGATTTAAAGTCGAATCTCGAAACTACAATTTCCTAAAGCAAGAATAAGACCTAATTAAAAGAAAATCATGCAAAACATAATACAAGTAGATGAGTTATTACCTGGAAAGGTAAAAGCCCCAAATCAGAAAATACGCCCTCCTCAGTCCCGATGAGGCTACGGTCTTTAGTCTTCTCAGGGTTAATCTGTTTTGCGATTTCCAGATTTATGCAAAACCTAACCGACACCCTTATCGTTCTCTCTCCAACGGCCACGATACGTTTCTGTTAATCCAATCCAAGGGTTAGAGATCCACATGGACAATTTTCATTAACACGGCCGCTATTGTGGATAATTGGGCCAAACTTTAAATGGTGGGTCTTAGGCTTCCATTTCAGTTTGATGATAAGGCCCAATCCATTTCAGTTTTGGATTTTGCTTGTAATTGATTAATAAAATGAGGAAAGTGCAACCTCCACTTTTTTTCCCCACTCTAAGGACATTCTATACCCTCTGTTTTATAATAAAACATTTTTATATGAAATTATTTGATTGAAAATTATTTAGAATCTTATATTAGATTTATTTTTTTAGTTATTTGTTAATTTTGTTGTTGAAATAATATGTATCTTCTATTTTATCTCTCTTGATAGAAGTTTGATTGTATTTCTTTATAAATGTTTTCTTGTCTTTAATTATGAGAGTTAAAAGAAGTTTGATTTTGATATTTAAAATATTATACTTATTTAAAGACTCGTCAAATGATAATGAAATTTATTTGTAACTCAATATAGTTATCAAGTGAAATGTGTTTTTTGTCGATATATCAATCACAACTGCCAAAGTGTTATATATAATCATTTCATGAATGCGATCAATGAAACTTAGAGAAAAAACTTACCTTTTATAATAAAATTTGTATGTATTTCTTGAATATAATCAAATTTACTTGCATATTACAAATTGTAATTATTAATTTTTATTCATGAAAAACTCTTTTATTTTTAAAAAATATATTTTGGTCTTTCCAAATTTACATTTTCTTTTCTTTTTTATTCATTTGTTACGTTAAACCTTTTTTAAGTAATAAGTGACCTTTTTTAAGTAATAAACACTTTTTTCTCTTTCTCCTCAACAACAGTGCCCTTCTTCTTTCTTTCTTTTATTTTCCTCTCATTTATAACTGTTTAATAATGATCAATAGATGCGATTCAAATTAAAAAAGAAAGTTAATGACATTGATATTCTTTTTTTCAAATGTCCATATCATGAGTTGTTATGCATTTTAGATTAAAAAAAATTTATTAGCAATTGAATATTTTTGATTTAAAAATCAATCATGAATAGAAAGAAAAATCATGTTTGTTAGAGATTGAAGATGATGTATACATTCTACTACTACTTTTTCTTCTCCTCCTGTTTTATTGATGTTTCATAAACTAAAAAATAAAACTAAAATAAATATTTTTCTATAAATTATTTTTTGTACTTAATTTTTAAAATATTTTTGAGCTAAAAATTAGTTAAAAAGATAAAGAAAATTGTGTTTGTTAGAGGCTGAAGATGATACTTGCGTTTTAATTGTTCTTATTCTTTTTTTTAATCGATGGTTATATAAACTAAAAGTAAACTCAAAAATAAAACTAAAATAAACATTTTTTTGCAAACTATTTGTAAACATTTTACTATGTAAGAATAACTAAACACAAATATCATCTTTAACCTTTAGAAATTCGATTTTCTCTTTCTTTTATTACTAATTTTGAGTTTAAATATGTTTATTTTAATTGTTTTTCATCCACAATATATCAAAACTTATGATTTTTCTTCTAAATAATAAAACAAACATTAAAAATCATGTTAAATATGTTTTAGAGAGTAAAACATATATAACGAAGAACTTATTTTTGTTCATTTGGTTCATAAAAAGCGTGAATGAGCTTGGCAAGCAGCTCGAAAAAGAAGTTTGAAATTGTTTGGTTGTTTAGATTTATGAAGAAATGTAGACAACCGTGATAAGTAGTTGAGGTGTGTATTCAGAAAATTGGAGCGTAAATATATTTTTTTAAAAAAGAAAGATGGCCAGCGTATATTTGTTTTTTATTCTTCCAAAATATGTATTCATGCATAAAACCCCTAATAAAAATTGCAAAAAATTTAGAGTTAATGAGCCCTTTTATTTTTTGTTAATAAATAAGTTATCTCACAGTTTTTAAAATTATATAAAATCTTTTTATTTTGCTTTATTACACTATTAGGTACTTTTAAATTTTTTTGTTAATTGTGTTGGTAAGTGAGTAAAAAACGAAAGGGGGGAAGCTAGGTTCACGAGGGAGATTAGGGGTGCCACTGCCAATGGTCAATGGGAAGGTTGTGTTTACTTTGGGTGGATGATGAAGATAGGTTTGAAGAGATGGATTGTGTAGGTTAGGTCTATTGTATGTAGCTAAGGTCTAGTATGGTTAGTGTACATAGTGATGAAGATTTTATTAATAAAGTAAGGTGAGGTGATTGAAAGAAGAAGAAGCCCAAAGGAGAATAGTTTTGACACTATAAAATTATATTTAGTTTATTTTTTAATTTATATGATTGATTAATGGATAATTTTAAAAAATTTTTATGGAAGGACTAAGAGTATAATAAAATAAAAAATATAAATTTCATGATACTTAATAGATATATCATTTAAATCGTACCACAAATATTGGTTATCACCATTAATAAAGAAATAGATATTGATTTTTGGTGTTGCAACTTTTAAATTTGACAATTTCGATATCACAAATTAGTATTTTTAAATTTTCTAATCCATTATCAATAAAATATTGTTTATCATAAACTACATTTATAACATGTGTTTAAAACTTTAAATTATCATATTTAAGCTATAATTATAATTAATTTACTATAATTAACTTATTAAATTTATATTTGCGAAATATAATTATAATTATAATTATATATATATATATATATATATATATATATATATATATATATATATATATATATAAGAATTACATGTGTGATCATTTTATTTGTAATATGTTTTTAATTACCATCATTATTATTATCAATTGACAGTGATAGTATTAGTGGTTCTTATAGTTGATGGTACCAGAATTAGTATTATAATTTAGTGGGATTTAATACTATTGAAAAAAGTAACAATTTTGGTAGTCATGATATATTGTTTAATTTATAAATGAAATAAAATAAAAAGATAATTTTATATAACATCAAAATTAAAAATGATTTAGTTAATTTATGAAAAAATATAAGAGACTCATAGTAATTAATCCTTAGTCATTTCATTTTTTTTATGACAGTCATTAGTCATTTCATAATCAATTAAAATAAATATATTTCCATTTGATTTAAGAGTTTGATTTTCAATAAAAAGCTAAATACAATTTGTAATTGGGGTGAGCAAGTGATCAATTTGGTTTGTTTGGTTTGATTTTTTACTAAAATAAGTTAAATTAAATTTTATATTTTACAAACTGAAATAAATTGAAATTTTTAAAAAATTAAACCGATTAAACCAAATTTTACAGAAATATAAACCAAACCGAATGAAACTTATAAAATTTTGGTTCTATTTAATTAAATTACATATATTTTAAATCTTGTTCAATTAAAATTGATTTGATTCATTAATAAATTCGATATATTCAGTTTTCTATATAAAAAACCAAATTGAAAATTAAGAATCAAAATTTTTTCAAAATGAAAACCAAATCAAATCAAATTTATTAAATGACTAAATTGAACCGAACTAAATTAAATTGATTTGATCAGTTTTTTGATCTAGTTTAGTTTTTGCTCACCGGTAATATGCAACCTTATCATCTCTCTATCTCTCTAATTTGGTTATAAGGTAATGCCTAAATGGTAATTTATAATCTTGCTTGTAAGCAAAGTCAGGATTCTGTATGCAATTTTGTGAAATTTTATTTTGGGAATATTGGACTAGAAAAATGATTTTGGTTCCTTTCACATATTTTAGCAATAATAAGTTCTTTGGTTTCAAAAAAAACAATAATAAGTTCTTGACTTGTTAAACAACGAGGTAGTTACATTCTTTATATTGGAAAAAAAAAAAAAAAAAAAGTAGTTACATTCTTACGTTTTTGGTAGGAAGCTATTGTCTTCGACCATTTCAACCAGGATCAATATCCGTGGCATATCCGTGATCCATAAGTGCAAGTATAGCGTGATGACGACAATATCATCACCCTTAAGACTTTATTTATTTTTTAATTTGTACATATATAATTCAAATAAATAAAAAAAATTATGTGTATAAATGAAAAAATTTATGTCTAAAAAATGAAGTCAAATGTCGTTTAGTAAGATTATTGTTATCATTAAGGATTATTGAGATGATGATTAAAGTAATTTTGAATAAAATATATTATAATTTTGTGAATAAAATATAATAAAGTAATTTTTTCACATATATTCGTAAAATATAATTTCAAATCAATTTATATTTATGAAACTTATTAATTATTTCTTTTTTTTTGTGTTAATAATATACATATTAATATATTGTTAGTAATTAAAATATTTACATATAATTTTTTATAAAATTTATATATAATAATTTAAAACAAATTATTTTATATAAATAATTAAAATATTATAAGTTATAATTGATAATTGAATGATAAAATTTTAAAAATAATAATGAGCAAGGATAATTTTGACCTTATCATAATTATAGAGTTTCAAAAAAAATTCAAATAAGAATTTATAAAAACCATAGATAATTGAAGTTGCATTTATCATCCATTGTTATTTTTCATGGTTTACGAATGTTTCTTAGTATTTTATGCAAAATCTTGATCAGCCATATGTAGCAGCTAGATCAAAAATCCCTAAAGACACTTTTCAAATAATCACCATTTATATGGGAGCAACGTTTTTGTTGCTTTTCCAAGTTCCACTTGAAGACTAGCATCACATTCATATAGACACTTGAAACTTTTGAACATGAGAATCTGTGTACTTGAAATTGGTAAAGCTTATTTGGAACATATTTATATATAACCATTTCCAACAAATAATTGCCAATATCAGTATGTGTAGATAAATATGGTGTACAGAACTCAAATCCCATTAGTGCAAATCCACCTCAAACCAATACTAAACGTCAATCCAATGACCACCAAGTTCACCATGTTCTTTGGAAAAATCAAAGGAGCAAAAAAAAAAAAAAACAATCTTATTCACTTCCTCTTGTTCTTGCTACCCAACAACAAAGTAAAGTAAAACAGTACCCTGAAAAAAAATCCCCAAGCAATCGTAATCCACAAACAACTCCATTTGCTTATGGCTGTGATCCCTTGTACCCTTAGTACATCTGGTCCAGTCACTATACAAGTGCTACTAGTAATGTTCTGGCCCAAGGTGCTGCTCAGGCTTTGCAACAGATTCAGTTTAAGCGCCAATGGCACTGCACTGAGTGGTGTGTTATCAAACATCTGCACGCCTCTTACGAAGCATTTTGTGGGATCATCGAATTCATTTTGTAGAGCTCCTTCGTATGGATATTTCACAAGAGACAGGTAATGAAACCATATCCAGTATGAAGGAATTCGATCACGAGAAATGAAGAACCCACTGAAGAGAAGGAAGTATGCTAATATGGCAACCACAATTGTGAAGCCTAGCATTACATGAGACACTATTCCTGACAGGAATGTGACAAATGAACTTCCTGCCCAGAATGCTGATAACACAGTGAAGAAAAAGAAAAAGAACCCAGAAAAACCTCCTGCAAGTCCCACTGTCCAGTAGGTGGTTGCTGCGAAGGCAATAGAGAGTATGATTAGAGAAGGAATTGAAATCAAAGAGTGAGAAAGAACGTAGGAGGAACGGCGATAAGCATTGTAGGCAGTTTCTCTCATGAAAATATAACGTTCTTGGAGAAAGACGGGGAGGGATTCTGCACAGGTATAGTAAGTGGTGGACATGGCAAAAGCAAAGAAGCCTAATCTTTCTTGGGCACCTCTTGGAGAGTTATCAAGATGCCGAAAAATTGTAGCCAAGATTAGAGCTGTGACAAAAACAGCTCCAAAGCGAATCCCGAACAGTTCAGGCATTCTTCTGGAGTTTGTGAGTGATCTTTTTGCTATCACTAACATTTCAATCCAAAATGGATTGGCAAACGCTGGAACTGAAGATGACAAGTTGGAATCATTTGTTGCTCCAGAGACTAATTTGCCTTTGGAAATGCTTGCGTTTATTGCATCTTTAAGGGAAAGCTTTGATGAGCTGCAGGTATGTTTTCTTGAATTTTTCATATCTTGGGCTTGCCAAGACCTGTTGAATTCAACCAAGGTTCTGGTTCCTCCTGGAATTTCTTCAAGCTCTCGAATCAAATCCAAAGCGAATTCAGTTCTGTTTTCATTCTCTGGAATTGGATGGCCAAACAGTGCAAAGAATTCAGGCAGAGCAGCTCGAGGGCCACTATACACCGTTTGACCATGTGAAAGGAAGAGCAAACGGTCAAGCAAGCTCAGGATTCTGTAACTGGGCTGGTGTATGGAAGTGATGACAATGCTTCCACTTTGTGCGATTCGCTGCAACACCTTAACAACCATAAAAGCACTGGTGGAATCAAGTCCAGATGTTGGCTCATCAAGAAACAAAAGAATTGGGTCATGAACAATATCTATCCCAATAGAAACTCTCCTCCTTTCACCTCCTGAAACGCCCCTGTGGCCCTCATCTCCAATCACAGTATCAGCTGCACTGCGCAGGCCTAATTGATCGATCAAGGCTTGAACTCTGGCTTTCTTTTTTGACTTGGAGAGGGAGCGAGGAAGCCTGAATTCAGCTGAGAACATCAGCGTCTCTTCAACAGTTAACATCGGAAACAAAAGATCATCTTGCATAACATAAGCAGATATAATTTTCAGTAGCTTTGACTCCAACACTTCACCGTTAAGAGTCACAGACCCTTTTAAGCTCTCCTTCGAAATCCGGTCTGCAAGCGCATCAATCAACGTGGACTTTCCAGATCCACTTGCCCCAAGAACAGCCATGATTTCCCCTTCTCTAGCTTCTCCGCATATATCATTCAACAAAACCTTCACGCCCGTACCAGAAGAATGAAATGAGTGGTTTCCAAAGAATGGAAACGACATTTTTTGAGAAATTTTAACATTGTAAGACAAGTTATTGAAAGAGAGAACAAAAGGGTTTGAAGGGGGCATGGAGCTGCAAGCATATCCCAACTCAAGGGCTTGATGATGGATAGGAGAAATACAACTCGAATTAGTGTCACCTTGAGCATCATCGACGCGTCTAAGGAGCTCTGCAAGGGTAGGAGAAACAGAAGTTCTGGATCTCCTATAATATTTTTGGTGCTCCATTGGCATATGGGAGGTAGGATTAAAGACAGGGATGAGGATGTCACCAGCACCGGCAGAGGCATTTCCCAGCTGTTGCTGTGACATGTTTGAACGTCCAACATTAGACATTTGTGAATGTCTTTATTGTTGGTGTTTAGTTGCAACACTCTTTTTTGGTTACAATTTATAGAATGAGCAAGTAAGTTTGGTGAATCTATATTCCAGTATAGTGTACGTAGTAGGTGGGGGGGAGTTGTACAGATTTAAATTCTTAGCTGTAGTTATACGATTCCTTTATATTTTTCAACACCTTTAGCCTAAGTATAGACGCTTAGTAGTCATGAATGTTCGTCATGTATGATATTTCTCTAATACGACAGTTTAAGTGTTTAATGTCAATGTTTTTAAAACCGGACTAGAGATCGAACTGGTCAATTAGTCGATTTCAGTTCTGCCAATTCAATTGATTCACCGGACCGATTCAATAGGTATTTTTTTATTTCTTTTGAAAAAATATATAAATTGAACTTAAAATTATTTTAAAAAATAAAAAATATATAATATTATAAAATAATAAAAACTATTTTTAAAATTTAAATAAAATAGTATAATTTTAAAAAATTTTTTATATTTTTTCACAAAATGATGTAATTTCAGGTTGAACTCGTTTGATCAAATTCCTGATTGTGTGCAGTTTTTCCAACTTTGAACAATTTTGCTATTTTTGATCAATTTTTTAAAGTGACCGATTTTTAATATTAAACCGAACCAAATCATTAACTGATTGATAGTTTTACTGGTCTAACTGATTGGTTTGATCTATTTCTGAAAACACTGTTTAATATGCTCATTATTTTCAAAAAATTACTATATTTCATGTCCATATCTTATCATATACTTGGCGTGCTAGGCTTCAGCTCTACACATTTACTACTAATAAATCTTGAGGGATAGTATGATTCTACGCACGTAATCCACCTTGGTACTCTTTCATCTCAGTTTCACATTTATATATACATATAAACCAGTAGAATGATTGAATAATCCTTACATTCTTCAGCGTGATAGATAATTAAGGGGGAAACTATTTTGCATGGCAAGTTTGGCGGGGTGTCAGAATCAAATGAAGAACGTCAGCTTGATTAGCGCTTCTGCTAATGTCCTTTTTATGAATTTTAGCTTCTGTTTCAAAACTTGTAAAAGAAAATAATGAGTTAAATAAGAGTAGATAGGACACAGTTTGCATGAACAAGGAATATAATACAAATGCATCCATTAAAAGTCAATGGTTAAAAGCAGCATACTACTTGTTGATTATCATCAATAAGCAATTAGTATTTATAATTGTTAATAACATCTGAACCATATTCACACCCTGACAAGCAAAGCAGGAGAAGGAAGCCAAGCAATCAAGCAGAGCCGAGCATTTCAAGACGAGCCGAATCATGATAAAACCTGGCGTGCTCCAAGATTTCAGTCGAGCATTGGCACCCAAATGGTTATAAGCTGAGCTTTCCACATATGAACTCGTTGACTCACACCACTTACCTTAAATGAGGTTTGTTCTTGTATAAAAGAGGAGTCAAGTCCCCATTGAGACATTCACAATTTTCATAACTTAGTGAATTCTACGATCATGTACGTAAGATTTTGAATTATGTGTATGATTTATTAATTATTTTTATCAAAATCCAATGAAGCTTTCGAGTAGTGGTACTAGAATATCTATGCAATTAGTGAAGTTAACGAGTTTTATATGAAATTCAATTAACTAAAAAAAATATGTTCATAAAAAAAAAAAGGGAAATATTAGTTTCGGGTATGTGTATGTTCATCCTTTATGGGTAGACTTTGGGCTGCTTGTGGTGGCTGAGTGGTGAACCGACGCTTCCTAATCTATTCACAACACGCCTTCTTTTCTTTACGAAAACCCCAAATGCCCCACATGGCATCGGCCCAAGTCCTATCCTTATAATTCGCGCATTATTAAATCGTAATATTTGGGAATGGTAGGTGTGAATGTTATATCGTCTGTGGACTGAAGTAGTAGGTGTTGATCTACTGTCGACTGAATTTATCTGCTAAAGAAACAGTACATATTTATTAGTTCTAGACAAGTGGGTTTTGCTAACCAAAATTCATAAATAAGCAATGGCTTGTTCGATATAGAATTTTCTTCTTGGGACACATAGAAATATGACACTTACCGCCAAATTATAAATTTTTTTAAAAAACAAAAAGGTTATAGCACTATTAATTATGTTGTTCATGTATAAGAAAAGAACGGATCAATTGATGGGCTCGAACTTACCCTATCTGTCTATTTATTAGTTATAGACAAGTGGGTTTTGCTAACCAAAATTCATAAATAAGCAATGGCTTGTTTGATACAGAATTTTCTTCTTGGGACATATAGAAAAATGACACTTACCGCCAAATTATAAAATTTTAAAAAAAGCAAAAAGGTTATAGCACTATTAATTATGTTGTTCCTGTATAAGAAAAGAACGGATCAATTGATGGGCTCGAACTTACCCTATCTGTCTGCATATGGAGCATGGTCAAGTTAAAATCTGGTTTTCCCACAGGCACTGACCAATGGTTATACCATTAAGAAAACCAAACATCATTTTTATCATTTATTGGGCTCACTGACTCTTAATTTCCTCTGTATATACATGCTGATAAAGTACAAATTAACAAGTGATTTGTGGGATTTCCCAATATTGATTAACTAGTCAGCAACGCGAATTATAGTTTAAAATTTTTTTATAGAATAATTAAGAAAATTGTTACCTTATTTTTATTTTAGATATAAAATATCTAAACAAATAAATTTTAAATTAATATTATTTAAATTATTTTATATTTTTATCATTTAATTTAGATAAATAATTAATTTTTATTGCTTTTAAAATACTTTTTTTTCATTGTATATATTTTATTTCTTTTATATATTTTCTTTTTAATTAGTTATTTTATAAATTTTCAATTAGTTAATATAGTTATTTTATAGTTTTTTAATAATAATAATAATAATAATAATAATAATAATAATAATAATAGTTGTTAATCACTTATTTATTAATATTAATTTAACAAATAATAAATATTCATCATAAATAATTTTTATGATGAACTTGATAAGTGATAAATACTCATCATATCAATCAATGAAAATATTTAGTTTAATTAATACGTATGTCTAATAAGTTGTCATTTCAAATGTTGCACTCTCACTAATTTCATACAAAATTCATTTATAATTATAATTGTTAAAATTTAAATAAATCATTTGTTTCCTAAAAATTTAAAGAAAATAAATAAATAAAATAAATTATACTTGACTATTTAAAATAAAATCAAATTATTTCATAACTTATAAGTATTACATTAAAAGACAATTAACTTACATTTATTATGAAATTCAAGTATTGATATACAGACTAAACAATAATATGTCTTGAAGAATGTAGTTACCTTTATAAAAATTAATGCACTAAGAAATTATTTAAATAAAAAGCATGTTAATGAGTCAAAGATTAATTAATACAACATTACAAATCAATAAATAAATGAATCAATTCTTTGTTGTATGACTTAAATAAAGTCAAATTTAATGAAATTTTATCATATCAATATGTTGGCTTGTTTATATATATATATATATATATATATGTATATTAGATGAGTTGCTAATTCTCGCGCTGTGCGAATTATAGTGTAAATTTTTTTAGAAAATATTTAAGAAAATTTTTATCTTATTTTATTTTAGATATAAGAACATCAAAATAAATAATTTTTAAATTAATATTATTTTTTATTTTTATCATTTGATTTAGAATAAATAGCTTTTTTTTTTTATCTATTTTAAAATATTTTTTCTTTCATTATATATATTTTTCCTTTTAATTTTAATTAATTAATATAATATAATAATGACATATAGTTTTTAGTCACTTATTTATTAAAATATTAATTTGAAAAATGATAAACATTCATCAAAAATAATTTTTATCATGAGCTTGATAAATGATAAACACTCATCATAAATAATTTCTAAAAAATCAATATATATATATATATATATATATATATATATATATATATATATATATATATATATATATATATATATATATTTTTAGAGAAAGAATATTTTTTTTTATTTTTTGGGATAAATGGTTGTGTCACTCACA
>CATIWR010556898.1:0-29695 GCA_949677035.1 Omphalea diandra | reverse complement strand
ATCTTTTTTTTTTATTTTTTAATATAAAAAATTAGAGAGATATATATATATATATATATATATATATATATATATATATATATATATATATATATATATATATATATTGGTCTAATTATTATTATATTTTTCGATTTATATCATACAAATATATGGATTTAAGGTTGGATTTCAAGGCAATGATGATTGCTTTTGAAGGAGAATTATTTTCAGATGTTTTTAGTTTATTATTGGTTTTGAAAAATTAAACAATTTTAGTGTTTTCTTGAATATTTAGGACTAATAAAGTTAATGTTTTGTATGTTTAATGATGGGGATGATGTTTTATTTATTTGGTATGTTTGGTTTTAATGTTTTATATGCTTAATGGATTGAGTTTTATTATGGATGAGTAAGTTTATTTTATTTTGTTTAAGTTTTTTTATCCTTTATAATTTCAAATTTTAACAGGTTATTTAAGCATGTCTATTCATGTTTTGACACATTAACATATGTTATAATCTTAAACAGATTAGTTAAACGTGTCTTTTGTGTATTGACATGTTAAGACCTGTTATAATTTTAGGCAAAGTTAAATGTTTCTTCTTATGTCCTAACACATTAAAATTTGTTATAATACAATTAGTTAAATAGGTTACATAGGTCATGTCGTATCACCTATTTTATAAAAATGTTTGTGTTAGGGTTTAGTGTTTTAACACAATTAATTAATCATGTCATGTTTGGGTTACACATTTTTGTATTATACCTATGTCTCAACATGACATGACAAGTTTTCCAGCCCTAATGTTTGCAATCATCAAAATTAAGAATTGAAAACCTAAGGTTCATCATTATCCTCCTTTTTTATGATGGTAAATAAAAGTTAACGAACTATACAAATAAAACATAGTAAGGAACGCTTCTCTGTAATTTTGACATGTCATCATATCAATCAAAGTTCATCACAACATAAATATATCTACTCTGCCTTTTGACATTAATAAAAGCATACAAAAATTAAAGCAAAGAGTGAAGTGAAGTATTTTTGAAAGAACATTGTATTGAATTTACATATAAGCACATGAGAAAGTATAAGTTTCAAATGTAATATTGTCCAAGTATTAAAAATGCAAGACACAATGAAATGAAATTCAAAGTTTGAATGAAGAGGGAATGTCTTGAGTTTTTTTTTAGAAAGTGAGAAGGACATTAATTAACTTTATGAGGTACATGCTAATGGAACTCCAAAGCTTTCTTTCTCTTGAGACCATTTGTCTTCTTTACCCTTAGCCATGGATTCCTCTCTTTATCCCACATTTTCTTCTCTAAAGATGTTCTCCCTTTGAGCTTTAGTCACCTTTTCTCTCTTTAGCTTAGCTCAAATTGTTTGGGGTCTTCATTTAATGGTTTATCATTTAAAGGGATCCTTGAAAGCATTGAAAATCTTCTCAATGTCTCCCAATTTACCAACCATAAGGTTCACTTTTATTTAGAGTATGTTGACCTTAATATTCACTTCATCAAAACATTTTACCATGTTAGCCTCTGTTGACTTTAGAATTAGAAGCAAATAAGCTGAAATGGCCTCACTACATATAAAAGAAGATGAAAAAGGATGAGGGTTTGATGTTGGGTGATGAGGACTTAGAGGGACTTGCTACCACTCTTCTTTTGCTTCTAGCCTTTCCTTATATATTTTAATGCTTTTTTATCTCCTTAGTTTTCTTGTGAAAAAGGAGGAGGAATGATCTAGCCCCTTTTAACTAGATAAGAACACCACTTACATTCTTAATAATGCCTATATCAATGTACAATTTCTAGTTAATAATGTTTTTGCCAAGACCTAAAATCATGTAGACATCTCTAAGAGATAAGTAAATACATTAAGGTACTTTATTATCTTTGTGATAAGGTAGCCTTGTGTAATTATCCCACTTCTAATGGTCTACTCATTAAATCTAATTTTAGATTGACCATGGAGTCTTTACTATAATTTTCCTTACCATGCCTTAGAGAAGGAACAATTCGAAAGTTTGAATGTTACTTAGTGATTCATGCCTAACACCAAGATTCCAAGCAATTAATTTGTGGAAGATTTTAAGTGTTAGGCTTAGTAGGCATGAAGCTTTACTTTTTGAACTCTTAAATTAGATTTTTAAACTTGTAAGTTCTTTTGAGTATTCTATTATTAGATTTTGAGGGCACTTGTTTAATACCTTTATGCTTAACCAAAAACATTACAACTAAAGGTTCTTGGTTAATTGATCTCTTTTCACTATCTAATTGGAACTTAAGAAGGGGGATGAAGAGTTTTCCCTTTCTTAGTCTTGAGTATGGATAGAAATTCTACCTTCAAGTTCTTATATGTTTCTTCTTTTATTCTCACAAATTTATCCTATCTAATACTAGAAAAAAAAACTGTTCTTTCACCTTTTCTTTTCCTTTCCTTTTAATTTAGAATTATCCTCCATATGTCTAGTGGTTCTAGGTTTCTTTAGTGGGTTTGTAGTAACCTTAGGAAGGTCTTTAAGAGGGACATCATCATTTGAGGGTTCGCCAACTATATTGGGATCATTTCTTTCTTTTAAAAGATGGTTATTAGGTCACTAATTTTGGATTTAAAGGTAAAAAAAATGGGATTTTGTGAGAATTAATGTAATAAATACTTTGGAAGATGTTGGATCTAGCTTAGAAGTTTTTGGTAAACGAACCTTGTTTTGATGATTACAAACACATCTAAAAGCTAACCCTTGTTTGAGTTTATGTGCAAGATCTTGTAGGTACATAAATTTTTTTTTTATCAAAAGCTTTAAAAAGAAGAGTTTTTGGAGAAACTTTGAGTATTCAAAGTCAACGGGTGTTGTTTCATTTCAACAGGCATTGTAACTTCATCAACGAGTGTTGAAGATTCTAAATAGACATTAAAGTGACACCCAAATATGAGTTAAGGTTTTTAGACCCCTCAACCATCAACTCTCTCATGTCACAACAAGTGTTGGATGCTGAAATCACTTGTTCTCTCTCTATATCTCTCAGCTTTTGTTATTTCCTTTGTCTGTCATTTGCATCATTCATCAAACACCAAACCTAAAAGCACCCAAAGGTGAAACAACCAAGAAATATAAACAAGCTACCAGGAAAAATCCTCAACCCTCCTCCTTAAGTTTGAAAACTAAGGAAAACTTGACCTTGATGATTACTCAATAGAAAAAAAGGTCAAGTGAAACATCATTTGCTCCTCAATTCTCAAAGAAGACCAAACAGTTCCAAAATCAAAAGAGAAAGGAAAGGAGATGAAAACAAAACAACCTCCCCTCATCATCTAAAAATTCTAACTCAAGACAAACAAAGAGAAAGAATTGGCACTCAAACTCCTTAAGAGACATCTAAGAGGAGCCAAATTCTTTGAATGGATGGATATTCAAAGGTATGGTTTGGCAGAGCAAGTAGATGAGCTAATGACAATGATAGGGTGGGAACTCTTTTGTCACATTAAAGAGCCTTCATATTTAGAGCTAAAAATTGAGTTCCTGACTACTTTAGAGTTTTTAGAAGGTGATTATCATGCATACACACAAGAAGGGGCTATCAATTTCAGATTCTTCAGAAAGAAGTACACCCTAAGGCTAAGTGAGTTGGCTAAATGTTTTTATACTTCTACTATTAGAATGATAGAGCATCCCCCCACTTTCAAAGTGGATGTGAACCAATTCTAGAAGTCCATCATAGATAGGAAAAGCAACTACAACAGTAATAATAACAAGGCATCGAAGATTAAAAGCCAAGCCTTGAGGATCGCACATCAGTTTATAAATTGGAACATCAATGGCAGAGCCCAATCAAATTAAAACTACACCAAACACATACCTTTATTATCTTTGGTGCATGAAGAACAAACAAAGGATAAACACTCCCTTGTTCTTAGTGCAAAGAATTGACAGTTAAGTGGACAAGGCAAATGAGTTCGTGATGGGGCATTATATCACTGGAATTGCCAAGTTAGTGAAGGTAATACCCTCAATTGAAGAGGAACTTAAAGTAAGGAACATTATGTTGGAGAAGTTATCACACAATGAGTCTATTAGTGAAAAGATGTCACTAAATATGAGGATCCTTCAAAGACTCAACTCATGTTTGATCAAGAGAATTCTAGAAGAAGGAGAAGCCCCTGGACTAGACTAAAATGATGATAAAGTTGAGGAAGCCATCTGAGTAGGACTTGTTGTTATGGAAGAGTCAGGTACTAGTGCTCCTGCTCCTACTACTGCTCTTATAGAATTTGAGAAGAAGGTCCTTGACCAACTAGCCACAATCGCAAGTACTATTCAAAAGGTTGTATCCTTCACAAACTCTCTTCATCAAAAGGTTCAAAAACTTCAAAGGGATATGAAAGATGTCAACCAAACCCTAGACTGGCTAGTTGAAGGACTCAACTTGTAACCCAGAATGCCAACTATCCTCGCAGAATCAAAGGTAGCAACTGAGCCTAAGGACAAGCCTTAGAGCCATCTCTATGACCCTCACCTACATTAATCTTTATATGCATATGTTCTCTTTGTTTCATTTTTGCTATGTTTTTTATTTTTTAAAATTTTAATGTAAGGGATAACATTATCTTTTTGTTCTTCAATGAATGTAAGTATTTTTCTCAGCAATTGTTTGCTCTCACTTGAGTTATCTTTGTTATTTGCTTTGTGATATATTGCTTTTTGATAATGACAAAAGGGGGAAAAATAACTAAGTATGAAAGTAAGGGGGAGTGAAAATAAAAATGGGTATTAGAAATAACCATGTAAAATGTATGTTATGAATTAATTTGTATGATTTTGTTTTGCAAAAACATGGCATGTATAACTTATGTTAACTATGCATAAACAATGAAACAAAGGGGGAGCTAATGATCAGTTATAACTTATTCATTTATTCATTATACTTGATGTTTATATGATGTACATTTCTTATAATGATTATTTAACCCTTAATAGATTATTTCTCATCATAAAAAAGAGGGAGACTGTTAGATCTAGCTTAGGAGTTTTTAGTAAACCAAGCTTGTTTTGATGATTACAAACACATCTAAAAGCTAACCTTTGTTTAAGTTTATGTGTAAGATCTTGCAAGTACATAAATTTTTTTATCAAAGGCTTTAAAAAGAAGATTTTTAGAGAAACTCTGAGTATTGAAAGCCAACGGGTGTTGTTTCATTTCAACAAGCATTGTAACTTCATCAATGAGCATTGAAGATTCTCAATAGGAATTGAAGTGACACCCAAATATGAGTTAAGGTTTGGACCCCTCAACCATTAACTCTCTCATGGTATAACAGGCGTTGGATGCTGAAAACACTTAAGCTTCATAAGTTAACCTTCCTAATGGGCATTGCAATTTCACAATAAGCATGGCTCATCGTTACCTCAACAGGTGTTGCACTTTCGCAACAGGGTTTAGACCAAGTGACTTAATGTGAATAGAACCCTTAAAGTCTCAACACGAGCATTAGACTTATACCAACGAGCATTGGAAAAACACCCAGGCAAAGCTAGAGTTTTTGAACCCTCCAACGGGAGATGCTCAAATACTCAACAAGCATTGGGACAGCTTTCAATGTGCATTGAACTAAAGCTAGCAGTCATTGAACACTGTATAAAATCTTGAAAAATAAAGCATCAAGTTCACATGCTTCTAGAGATTAGCAATGGGCATTGTTCATATCCCAATAGGAGTTGAAGTTAAATTCCAACAGGCATTGAAAAGCTCCAACAGTTATTAAAGGAGTAAGTGACTAAAGAATTGAGAAAGTCATAAAAGGAGTATCTAGATAGATCTCTCTCTAACAGCTAATCCCAACGGGCTTTCAAAAAATCAATGATCGTTGAAGTTGTAATTTCACTCAATAACGAGCATGAAGACTATCGAATATGTGTTGAATGGCTTCTTTATGACATGGAGTGACAATCTTCTTTCTAACGGCTAGTTTTATGTCTCTACCTATAAAAGGACTCTCCCACAATAGATTCGAATAGGAAAAAAGTGGAAAACGATCACAAGTGAGTCTATTCTATTGTGAAAATAATTTTTAATAAAAAGGGTGAAACAAGTGTGATATAACTTCAAGGGAAGATCAATTGTCAAAACTTGCATAAGATTTTTTTAAAAACAGAGTTGAAGAGCAAACTTAAGACATCTCTTAAAACTTAGCACCAAATAAAGCATAATTTGTGAGTGTGATCATTATTAGTTATTGCTTGAGTGTGAGTGTTTTTTCTCATTTTAATTTAAAAATTCTTTAGAGAAAGTTTTTTTTTTATTATTGGTTTAAGAGATCTTAGTAAATCTAAACCATTTGGTGAACGGTTTAAGGTAGTACCTGTAAACAACATTGGGAAACGATTTTTAGTAGCATCCAGAAGTGTACTTGTAATGATTTAGCATTGCTTGAAAACTACTAATGTAAAGGTGATTGATAACACCTAGAATCTATCTTGATAGTGAAAGTATATAGTGGAAGACTAGAGGAGAGGATGTAGATAGGATTGTGACGAACCTCTATAAATTGTTTATGCTGATTTCTCTTTATTTTTGCACTTAATTTTCACTAGTTTTACTTGTCATTGCCCTATTCAACCCCTCTTCTAGGGCACCAAAGGACAATAGAAGAGTCTTAAATTTGGTGTTTAGAAAGAGTAAAAAGTATAAAGTGTGAAATAATACTAATAGTGTTGTACCTATAAACAAATAAGCAAAAATAAGGTCCTAACGATTAAAATTTTGATCATTGGAATAGACCATTTGCAATGGTGAATAGGTTCAATTTTTAATTAGTTTTGAATTTTCCAAAATCCTAAAAAGTGAATAGGGCCATGTAAGTTCAGAACCATTATTTATGAAATAGAACGAGTATTTAATAGATAGTTTATTGGGTGATCTAGCCTATTTAAAAAAATTCTAGAAAACTTCTTTGAATAGGGCCATTCAGGTTATGAACCAAGTGCATTTACAGAGTAATTTTTTGACCTTTTTTCACTCACCAAAAGCATGTAAACTTAATAGTGGCCATTGTGCACCAAGAAGGGGTTGAATTGGTGGGAAATTTGTACTTTGATGGGAGTTTAACAAATTAAAGATTACATTAAGAAGGAGAAATAATCAACAAAAAAAATTTATAGTGGTTTGGATGTTAACAAACTCCATGCCAACTCCTCAATTCCTCAATTGGTTATTTCACTAACCCTTAATGGTGTTATACAAGCTTAATAGATTATAAATTTTGTGATCAAGATTTCTTAGTCACAGTTGCTACTGAAATAGTGCTGGAATGGGGGACCGCTACTTCCACTGTAAATTAAATTGGAAGAACATGTTTCATCTTGAGGGTAAGTCATAGTCGCTACCAATATTCACAGTTGCAAACTTCAAATCTCCTATTGTCTTCTTAGATGAGCTTGCTTCTTGAGTGACCATTTAAAGACTTTTTAAAGCTTTTGAAAGTCGCGATTGTGACTCCCATTGTGAATCAAATTGGAACTTTTGTTCCTAATTTTCTTGAGATAGCTATCTTAATTGCATTGTAATGGTCACGATTTTTAGATTAATTTTAAGACTTAGAGATTTTTTGCTTTTATTATACTTCTAATGAGTTCTTTACTTAATTTTTGTAAAATCAATTATTAAAATGGGCATTAAAACCCTTCAATCTACATTTTTAAGATCAAATGAGAGCTTTAATTTAGGGTTGCCAACCTTGTCCAATAATCTCCTCCCTTTTTGACTTTGACAATCTAAATTGAATATCCAACAGATAAAAGCTTTGACATGCATACTCTTATAGATTTTAAGTGTTTGAAAGTCAATGGGAAGTTAGATTGCTTAGTTCCTTAATAATTCAATGAAGATGATGAACAATTAAGATTGAATTTTAGAGTTTCAAAATTACTCTCCCTCAATTGATACTCCCTCTTAGAGTGTTAATTAATCCAACCAATTAAAATTTGATTTTTACAATATATTTCATTTTTTTCTCCCCCTTTGTATATCTATATTCAATTGATCTTTCTTTCCCCCTTTGTCAATATCAAAAAGAGAGGGAAAAAGAGAATTAATGAGAGGGACATCAAGTGAGATCACAATGACAATTGATCTAAAATAATCACATAATCATAATGAAAAAAGAAGAGATAATATAAAGATAAACAAACACTTCATTGATATCAAACATAGGTATATAAATGAAAATACAAACAAGCATAACATTTGATCACATTACTTCAGACATACAGAAAAATAGAAAAAACACAAACTGAAAAAAATAAAAACATTGAAAGTGATGATGAAAAATAAAAAACAAATGAAAACTAAATGGTGATGGAAGTGTCATCATCATTATCATCTTCTTCTTCATTATTGCCTCAGTTGGCCCTTGAGCACTAGGAAAAGGGGTTGAATTGGTGGGAATTAAAAATCTGGAGGGAAGATAAAGTGTTTGGGAGGTTGAAAAAGAAGGAGAAGGAATAAACACATAATATTTTTGTAATGGTTTAGGTATTAATGAACCTTATGTCCACTCCTCAATTCTTCATAACTAGGTGTTTTACTAATTCAAAGTGGTGTTTCTAAGCTCACACCAAACTTGTACAATGTTTTTTAATGGCTCACATATAACCCTATAACTTATGTTTCAAGGCTTACACAAAAAACTCACTCAAGTGTTTTTCTCAAAGGCTTACACTTAACCTAATACAAGAGTTTTGATAGCTAGGCTAACTCTCAAACCTAATTATAATGGTGTTTAATGCCTACACCTAACAATATTAGCTCACATACAAAAAATAAAAGGTTAAGAAGTAAAATTGTAAGAGTTTGGCTATAATCAATGATATTCTCTTGCATTCAAGTATGTTTGGTGGAGTATTTATATGCAATAACCATCAAAGAGATGTTACGAACAAAGTATGCCTAAATCTCTAAGGTAAGCTAGGCAGATTTTGCATTAAATGTCTGTCAGACTAATTTCATGGTCGCGATTGGCATTTCATAATCGTGAATTTCCAAATTACACTAGAAAGACTAAAATCACAGTGGAGAACCCCGTTTTGTGTCTAATGACTAGTTCACGTGGAATGCTACTATTGGTTTAATGAGAAAAATAGTTGTTGCAATTATCCAACCAACCAAAAGTCACGGTCGTGATTGAGGTTCTTCTTTGTCGCAACAGTGATCGCAAATCCTTCCATTTGATAAGGAAAAATTCTTCTACCAATCACGATCTCGACAGCTTTTTCACCCTCGCAAATTTTGATATCCCAATGGTTATCTTGGACACTAGGCAAGTTTTAGTTACAGACTTGGTTCTCTCCATACAGCTGCAAAAGTCGTGGTCACAATTGGGAATGCGAATGTCATCACGAATCACACTGTATGATAATCATGTCTTCTTTGGCTAGATCGCAACTATGATTTGCTCTATAAATTCATCTAATTCAAGTTCATTCATCCTTGTTATAAGGTCGCAGTCACGATTTTCAAGTTCTTGATTACGAATTTGTATGCCTTACTTAATGTTTGAGAGTTAGACTTCCAGCCAACTTCCATTGCAAACCTGTCTTATAAACTACAAAAACAACACTTAACCAAGATGTTAGAACCTATCAATCTTCATTTTCAAGATCAAAAGAGACCTTTAACTGCGGTTTGACCAACCTAGTCCAACAATATCCCCCTTTTTTATTTTGACAACTTAGATTGATTTTACTTAAAGGAAATGAATTGCATAAGTGCGAAGTTGAGATTATTAACATTTTTTTAATAGAATACTTGTTGACAGACTAAGTTTATCAAAGATTTACATTTTAGATTAGATTGCTCTCCATAAACTTATACTTCCTTGATTATATGTCATGTAATTTTTTTAACTACTATTTCTCTCCCTCTTTGGCAAGATCAAAAAGAAGGTATAAGTTAAAAGGAAGTAAAAGTGCAAAGATGACATGATTCAAATAAGAATCAGGATAGTAAATAGAAGAGCAATCATTCATCATGAATAAACACATAAAGCATAAATGACAAACAAATTTATTTATGTATATGAATAGAAATAGAAAAATATGGGATCACAAACTTACAAAACAAACAAAGTAAATAAAAGAAAAAAAAAGACCACAAGCTTAGGAAAGAACACTAAAAGATTGGAGAACTATCATCATCTCTAGAATCAGCAATTTCTTCATTTACACCTCCTTTTTGTGCTTCATCCCCTTCCTCCACTTCTTGATCTTTTTCTTCTTCTAGAGTATCCTCCCAACCTTCGAAATCAGGGAGCTGGTAAGGAGTAGCACCCACCTTCTCTTGAAGATCCACTAAGTCACTATGAAGGTTGGCAAGTAGAAGAAATCTCCTTTTGATGATCGTCATGACTTTGTCCAATTTCTTATTTATAGAAAAGAGGGATATGCAAGAGGATTTGGTTTTAGATTTGGGCTTAAGAGATGGAATAGGTTGGGTACCCTCCTCTATTACAAGCCTCTTCCTCTTTGAGGCTTGAGAAGTTTGAAGTTTTTTAGACTTAAAAGAACCCAATGTATAGGTATAAGAATCTGGATGTATAGCCTTGGCATTGATGAGGTAGGGCAAGTCAAGGAAATTGTGGGATGGCAAATATTACTTTATGAGGAATTTTTCATTTTGCCCTACAATATGAGGAATTGTGGGTCCGAATATACTTTCTAAAGATTTTTTAGGTCATGTTTGGTTTCTATGGAAATTTCAAGCCATAATTCTGAGTAGATAATATCAAGTACAAAGATGATGAAAGGGATATATCTCCTACTTGAAGATTAAAAAGGGTAGAGAGTTGTTCAAAAGTTATAAAAAAAGGTTCCCCAAAATCCTAAAAAATTAACCCATACTAACCTATTATGGATTCGATTCTTCTGCATAATGTGGTCATACACATAAACTCCCTAACAATTTCTTCGTATACGGGTTCATCATGAAAGATAAACTCATTCTAGCCCAAGTTGGATAAGTAGGCATGAATTTCATTTTTGATTCCTAGGGATTCAATGAGAAAAGCTAAGGGAATCTTATTAGGTTGGATGATTTTAGAAGAGTTGGCTTTATAATGGTCTTTTTCTACTTTGGTGATCCCTTTCATTAAGTGAAGGGGAGGAGGACCAGAAGGTTGGGCTATGCCCTTACCTTTCTCTGCTTTATAGAGCTTTTTGGGAGCCATTAGAAGATGGTAAAAGGTTTGAGATAAGAAAATGAAGAGAGATGAAGAGAATGTGTAAAAGTGAAGTGGAATAGTGTTAGATAGGTTTAAATACTAAAAAATCTAGGGCAAAAAAGGTAAAAAAAAAAAAGGTCAAATTGCCAATAAATGAGGGGGTTCCATAGGTTGGCAGTCAAATCAGTTAATGTTTGGCAGTTACTCTAATTCGCGAAGGCAAAACTCAAGTCGTAACTGCTAATTACAAAAATTTGAGTAATGGATAAGAATTCCTCGAAAACCAAAAAAGTCAATGGTCAAAACTTTTGAATTTTGAAAAAATTAGCAGTGGAGAATTGAGATTATGACCGCTAATTTGACGTATGATAGAAAGTTTGACAAGTGTCTATAAATTGCAACTATAAAGATAAAGGCCTATAAATTGCAACCGTGAAATGAAGGTAGTGAACGTTAATTACGAAGCAATAAGAAAATGAAAAAGAGATAATAATTGACCTTCCTAATTATGACCTACTTAATTTATTGATGATTAATTCATGCAAATTGGCATAGAGAAACACATTTGCATGAAGGATTAAGACATCCAAAGTATTTTAGTGCACATCTATGAAATATAACATTCAATTACTCAAAACAACAAACTAAATAAGGAATATTCTATAAGATCTTATTTTCATTCTGGGGATCTTCCATCAAGCATTCCTAGCTCACTTTTAATGAAGTTCATCCATCTTCATTGAGGGGTTTGGTGAAAATATCTACAAGTTGATGATTAATGTCAATAAATTCCAACACTACATCACCATTTTGGACATGATCTCTAAGAAAGTGATGCTTAAAGTCAATGTGTTTACTCCTAGAGTGTTAGATGGGATTCATTGAAAGATTTATTGCACTTGTTGTTACATTTGATGGGAATGTGGTCAACAACTTTGTCATAATCCTTTTGTTATTATTTCATCCAAAGAACTTGGGTGCAACAACAACCTGCAGCCACATATTTTGCTGCGATGGTGAACAAGGCAACTAGAACTTGTTTCTTACCAAACCAAGAGACTAAGCATTCTCCTAAAAATTGGCAAGTTCTAAAAGTACTTTTTTTTTTATCTAGTAAGCTACCTGCATAATCCACATCTGAATATCCTAAGAGGCTAAAAGATGAATTCCTAGGATACCATAAACCTAAATGCAAAGTGCCATATAAATACTTAAGAATCCTTTTAACATAGTTAAGATGTGATTATTTAGGGCATGATTGAAACCTAGCACACATGCATACACTAAACATGATATCGAGTCTAGAGGCAGTGAGATAAAGTAGAGAACCAATCATACCTCTATATCTCTTTTTGTCAACAAACTTACCTGATTCATCTTTATCTAGTTTGATGGTAACAATCATTGGTGCTTTTACTACTTTGCATCCTTCCATGCTAAATTTCTTAATCATATTCTTTGTATACTTGGCTTGGTTAAAGAATATGCCCTCTTTGCTTTGCTTGATTTATAGGCCAAGAAAGAGCTTGAGCTCTACCATCATGCTCATATCAAATTCCTTAGTCATACACTTGGCAAAAACCTTACAAAGAGATTCATTAGTAACACTAAATATAATATTATCAACATATATTTATACAATGAGTGTGTCTTTATTATGCCTTTTAACAAATAAAGTCGTATCAACCTTCCCTTTCTCAAAATCATTTTGTAAAAGAAATGAACTAAGCATTTTGCACTAGCTCTTGGAGATTGTTTCAAACCATACAAGCTTTATTTAACTTATAAACATGATTTGGAAAAATATGAAATTTAAAACCAGAAGGTTGTTTAACATAAACTTCCTCCTCAATAAGACCATTTAAAAATGTATTTTGAACATCCATTTGAAAAAGTTTAAAATTCATTTAACATGCATAAGCTAAGAAAATCCTAATGGCCTCCAATCTTGCTATGGGGGCATAAGTTTCATCATAATCAATGCCTTCCTTTTGGTTGTACCCTTTTGCAACCAATCTAGCCTTATTTCTAGTAATGAAACTTTGTTTATCTAACTTATTCCTGAACACCCACTTGTATCCTACAATAGGGTGTTCCTTAAGCCTAAGAACAAGTTTTCATACTTTGTTTCTCTCAAATTGATTTAGTTCCTCTTGCATCGATTTAGTTCCTCTTGCATGACAATCACCTAACTTTCATCATCAAGAGCCTCATCAATTGCTTTTGGCTCAAATTAAGAAACAAATGCAAGATTATTGTCTAAAGCATTAAGTTGAGATTTGGTACTTACACCCTTGGGTGTATCACCAATAATTATATCCTTTGGGTGATGTTTAAAGAATATTCAATCCTTGTGAAGATCTTGATCTGAAATTTCTACTTGTTGCGATTGAAATTCCTTTTCTTCTTTTGATGACTTGTCTTCATTATGGTTTTTTAACAATCTCTCTTGAAGTTGGCTCTAACTCCATTTTCTCAAAGTCACCTATAAGATTATCAATAAGAGAACATTTCCTATGATCAAGTTTACTAGATTCATCAAACATAATATTCATTGACTCCTCAATAACTATAGTACTTTTATTGAATACTTTATAGGCTTTACTAGAGCTAGAATATCCTAAAAAAAAATACCTTCATTTGTCTTAGAATCAAATTTTCCAAGATTATCATTAGTATTTAAGATGTAGTACCTACACCCAAAGACTCTTAGGTATGACAACTTAGGTTTTCTACCATTCTACAGCTCAAAAGAAGTTTTATTGAGAATAGGTCTTTTGAAAATACAATTAGCAATGTAATATGACATATTGATAGCTTCAGCCCAAAAGTAATTAGGCAGTAAATACTCATTGAGTATAATTCTAGCCATCTCTACTAGTGCTAATTTTCCTTCTACAACACCATTTTGTTGTGGTGTTCTAGGAGTTGAAAAATTATGAAAAATCTCATTCTCTAGACAATAAGATTCAAAAGATTCATTTTGAAATTCTTTTCTATGATCACTTCTTATAGAAGAAATGAAGTAACCTTTTTCATTTTGAACTCTTTTTGCAAAACTTTTAAAAGCATTGAAAGTGTCATGCTTATGAGCTAGAGAGGATACCTAAGTAAAAGCAATCATCAACTGGCACAAGTGCATAATATTTTTCACCTAAAATAGCACTCCTAATAGGTCCAATCAAGTCCATATGGATAAGTTGAAGAGGTCTAGATGTACTTATAACATTCTTTGCCTTGAATGAAGATAGATGTTGCTTTCCCATTTAGCATGGTCCACATGTCTTGTCCTTTGAGAACTTTAGCTTAGAAAGACCTTCCACTAGCTTTCCTTTTGATAGGTTTTGTAGGAGTTCCATGTTAGTATGACCAAGTCTTCTATGCCAAAGCCAAGCTTCATTGCTAAGGGACACAAGACACTTGAAAGATTGGATAGCCAAATTGTCTAAGTCAATCAAGTAGGTATTGCCTCTTTTTTCACCCTTGAAGACTACCCTTTTATCGACCAAAGTGGTAACTCATCACTCTCTAGGGTCAAAGGTGAACTTTAACACATAATTGACTTTGATTAAGCAAATTATGTTGTAAACCATCTAGAAGAAGAACATCATCAATAAGTGAATAACCATTCTTACCAATTGTTCTAATGTCAATTACCTTACCCTTGGCATTATTTCTAAAAGTCACATTGCCACCTTCTTTCTCTTTTATGGCCATGAATAGCTTCTTGTTGCTCATCATATGTTTTAAGCATCCACTGGCAACATGCCAATCACTATCTTCATTGGTGGTTGTCATACAATCATACACAACATAAACAAATCACTTTTGTTTAAGTACCCAAACATACTTGGGTCTTTGGGGGTTAGGCCTAGAAGGGTCTTTTAATTTAAGATGAGCCTTCTTAATATAACAATAGATATTTATATGATTAAACTTGATGCAATAATGACATTGGAGTTTAAACTTATGAGTCTTCCTCTTATACATAGCTTTGGTATGAGTAAAGATGTTTCTCATACTATGATGATGGGAGTGTGAGCATGTGTATGAATGGTTAGGAGTAAAAGAGAACTTTTTATATGTGTTGGGGTAAGCATGTTTCTTGATGTAGATGTATGCATGGTTAGCCTTTTTTAGCATAGGCTTTGAGCCTTGATGTGTCTTCCCTTTGCCCTTGGGTATTGGTGGCTTCGTGTTTTGAGTACTCTTCCTCCCAACTATCTCAATACTAGATGTTTTATGTGTTAAAGCTCTAATGAAACTAGTAAGAGGGGGATTAGTTGATGAGGCGGTTCCATTGAAGCCAAGACCATGTCTAACCAATGGAGGTCTTTGAGATACAATTAATGTATCTAAAGCTTCCTTCCCCTTGTGAAATTTAGAGATAGAGAAGTTTTATACCTTTTAAAGAATCATTTTCCTTTCTTAATGAGTTAAGAGAGGATGAAGACTTAGAAAGACTCTAAAAAATCTTTTTGAGTTCTTCATTAGAAGTCCTCAACTCACTTACAAGATCATTTAAGGATTTAAATCCATCCTCTAATTTATAACACTTTTTCTTGTAAGTTTTCATTTATATCTTGTATTTGTCACATCTCAAGGTATGAGCTTCCAAGAGCTCATCATCTACATCATCTAATACATCATAGTTTTCATAAGAATGGGGTCAAAAGCTTACCTCATTTGAAGAGTCATCTTGTGCCATGAAGCATAGATTTGCCACTTCCTTTTCTTCATCCTCCTCACTTAAGTTGTCATCTCAAGTAGCTTTGAAGCTTTTCTTTTTCTCTTTGTCCCCTTTCTTCCTCTTTTTCAGCTTTGAGGATTCATACTTGATGTGGCCTTGCTTGCCACACTCATAGCATATTACCTCACTCATCCTTTCTTTGAGGTTGGGAGATGGCTTCTTAAAGTTCCTTATATTTTTGCCTCTTCTTATCAGCTCCTTGGTTCTTTTAGAAAGCACAGCTAGCTCCTCCTCTTCTTTTTCCTATCATCATCACTTGAGATAGCCTCTGCTTTTTTATTTTTAGATGAGGATTTAAGAGCTAAGGTTTTCTTCTTTGCTTTGTCATTCTTATCCCTTTACCCTTTCATCTTCTTTATTTCCTCATCCTTTTTCAAGGCTAACTCATGAGTGAGAAGTTTGCCTATAAGGACATTAGTTTGCACTTTTTCAATTTCTAGATTTGACTCTTATATGTTGCATACCCTAGCATCAAATTTCTCAAAAGCTAAGGATTTAAGTATTTTAGAGCTTACCTAATGATTGGTAAGTATCCTTCCGAATTACCTCAGGTTTGTGATAATAGGTAGGAGTCTATTTGTCATATCAGTGATGCTTTCATTGTCCTTCATCATGAATAACCCTTAATCTGTCACATACATCTCCAATCTGTTGGACTTCACTAATGTTGTGCCTTCATGGTAATTCTCCAAAGCTTTCCAAATTCCATGGGTTATGAGGTAATGTTGAACTCTTCCTATTTCTTCCCTTGATAAGGAACTAAAAAGGATTGTCATTGCCCTTTTGTTCCTTCCATTTGATCTTCTATGAGCTTCCACCTATTCTTCCCTTGGGATTAATTATTCATTTCCATCAACCACTTTAGTAGGAGGCTTCCACTATCCCAAAGATCCACCACATCGTTGTCCAACTATATCTCTATCCTATACTTCCAATGCATATAGTTGGATCTATCAAAATATGGCTTGATATGAGTATGAATTCCTTCCTATGTCATGTGCCTTTGCTCACTTAATTAAGAGTTTTAATGAGAACTTGGCTCTAACACCACTTGTTGGCCCTTGAGCACCAAAAAGGGGAGATTGAATTGGTGGAAATTTAAAAATTTGGAGGGAAGATAAAGTGTTTGGTAGATTGAAGGAGAAGGAGAAGGAATGATCACACGATATTTTTAAAGTGGCCTAGATGTTAATGAACCACTCCTCAATTCTTCACAATCAGGTGTTTTACTAACTCAAAGTGGTGGAGAACCCTGTTTTGTGTTTAATGGCTAGTCCAAATTGCATGCTGCTATTAGTTTACCAAGAAAAATAGTTGTTGTGTTTACCTAACTAAAAAAAATCTCGGTCGCAATTAAGGTTCTTCTTGGACGCGATAGTGACCGTGAAGCCTTCTTTTTAATAAGGAAACAATTCTTCAATCGAGTGTAGTCTTAACAGTTTTTTACCCTCACAAATTTTGATATCCCAACAGTTATCCTGGACACTCGGCAAGTTTTGGTTACGAACTTGATTCCCTTTGTACATCTACAAAAGTCGTTGTCACGACTGGGAATGTGAATGTCGCCACGAATCACACTGTATGACAATCATGTCTTTCTTGACTGGATCGCCATTGTAATTTTCTCCACGAATTCGTCTGGTTTAAATTCATCCATCCTTGTTGCAAGGTCGCGATTGTAATTTTTAGGTTATTGACCGTGAATTTATATGCCTTACTTAATGTTTGAGATTTAGACTTTCATTCAACTTTCAATGCAAACCTACATTATAAACTGTAAAAACAACACTTAGAACCTATCAATCTTCATTGTCAAGATCAAAAGAGACCTTTGACTGAGGTTCGACCAACCTAGTCTAATAGCCTCCATTTCCTCCTTTTATAGAGTCACCTTCTTCTTTATTCCATCCCTCTTCCTCTTAGGTATCTTTATGAAGGTAGCAAGGAGTAAGTTCTAACTTATTTGGCAAATCAACTATGTCACTATGAAGATGGGAAAGGAGATTGAATCTCTTTTCCATTGCTCTCAAGATTTTGTCAAGTTTCTTATAAATAGAGGTGAGGGAGATAGGAAGAGAAGCAGTCTCAGTTTGTACCTTTGGAGCTTGAGGAAATTCTATTTGGCTTTCTTCAATCACAAGCCTACTCCTTTTTCGAGCTTGAAAGGCTTATCATTGTTTGCTTCTTCCACACCTAACATATACTCATAAATGTTTAGCCTTATGGCCTTAGCATTGCTCAAGTAGGTGAGGTTAAGAAATTTTTTATTAGAAAGATAGGTTTTAGTAAAAAAGGTCTTATTTAAGGCTCGTACATTCCTATATATGGTAGAAATATAGGAGGGGAGGAGGAATTAGTTTTTTTTGAAAAGGCTCATATAGGCTAATTGGTCAACAAAGTAGTGGCAATGGTTTGAATTAGCATATTTGTAATAAGGCAATAAAGAAATGGAGAAGGTAAAAAAGAAGGAAAAGGTTATGATTCCATCACCCCTTGTATTGATGGAAAAGGTTATGATTCTATGGAGAAGACAAAAAGGAAAGGATCTTATATTTTTGGCTAAGGACCTTTTGGGGTCATGTTGGGTCTTAATGGAAATTTGTTTCCAAAAAATAAAAAACTCAACGACAAGGGAAGAAAGATAGAAGGGAACATGTTCCCTAGTTTCGAAATTGAACAAAGAACAAATTTGCTGATATGTTTTGTAGCATTCCTCACCAAAACACCTAAAACTCAAGCCATAAATACCACTCTTGAGTTTGCTTCCTTGCTAATCTCTATTGTGCACATAAACTATTGAACCACCTCTTCATAGCCCAGTTCATCTCTAAAGATGAACTCTACCCATCTAAGGTTTGATAGGAAAGCCTTAATCTCTTTATTAAGTGTTTTGAAAAGAAATTTAGAAGGAATTAGTTGGGCATAATCAATTTCTTCTTATTAGCCTTATACCTTGCTTTCTCTTCTTTATTGGTACCCCTCATGAGATGAAAATGAGGGGCTTCCTTTTATGGAGGAAATGAGGTTTGGGCTATCCCCTTACTCTTTTCACCATTTGCTATCTTCCTTGGAGCCATGAGGGTGATGATGGAGAAGGTTGAAGTGAAGTACAAGATTGAGAGAAAAGAAGATGAAGGCAAAAGAAATGAAATTTGAGAAAATAAAAGAAGGAGAAGGTAAAAGTGAAGGAGAGAGATGTTATGAGGCTTAAGTAAGCAAAAAAAAAAAAAAAAGGTTTAAAATGGATATAAAATGACTAAAATGCATTTAAGGAGAGGGTTACACCATTTAAAAGATGAATGGTCATTACCCAGTAGTTACACATAAGTTACGACTGCTTTATGCATGTCATCATCGCGAATTATGAAAAATATGAGTAACAACAAAAAATTCCATGGAATGGTGTGAAGAAAATGACTAGAATTTGATAAAATGTAAATTTTTATAGTGGCGACTAAAAGTCGCAAATGTAAATTTAAAATGTTTTGAAAAACTAAATAAGCTTGTAAATAGCAACTGCTAGAGGTGGTCTTCATCATGATTTACATGTCATTTTTGAAAATAAGCTTAAAAATAAAAATTTCACAAATGGTCCATATATATAGTGATCAATTTGATATGTTGATGATTAATTCATTTAATTGAATATAGAGAAACTCAAATATATGTTGAATTAATTCATCTCAACACATTATCACAACAAATCAACATACATTAATCACTAACACATCAAAAAACTTAACAACAATCAACAATTTCAGAAGCATACTATGAGATTCATTCCCACCCTAGAGAGCTTCCATCAAGCATCCCTAGTTCCCTTTTTGATGAAGTTTATTCTTTCTTCATTAAGGGGTTTAGTGAAGACATCCACAAGTTAGTTATGAGTGTCAATGAATTTTAACACTACATTCCCATTTTACACATGATCTTTAAGAAAATGATGTCTAATGTCAATTTGTTTTCTCTTTGAGTGTTGGATGAGGTTCTTTGAAAGATTGATGGCACTAGTGTTGTCACACTTGATGGAAATGTGATCAACATCTTTGCCATAATCCTTGAGTTGTTGTTTCACCCAAAGAACTTGGATGCAACAACCACATATTCCACTTTGACGATGGTTTAGGCAACCAAAACTTGTTTCTTACTAAACGAAGAGACTAAACACTCATTAATAAATTGGCAAGTTTCAAAAGTGCCCTTCCTGTCCAAAAAACTACTTGCATAATCTGCATCCAAATACCCAGGAAGACTAAAAGATGAGTTTCAAGGATACCATAAGCCTAGATGCATGATGCCATATACATATTTCAAAATCCTTTTGACTGCATGCAAATGTGATTCCTTAAGGCATGATTGAAAATGTGCACACAAGCTAACAATATACATTATATTAAGTCTAGAAGTGGTTAAATAGAAAATATAGCCAATCATATTTCTATATTTCTTATCATTTATTGGCTTACCCATTCATCCTTATCAAGCTTTATTGATGCAATCATTAGTGTTTTTACTACCTTACATCCATGCATTCCAAATCTTTTGGGTAACTCCATTGTGTATTTAGATTGGTTAATAAAGATGCCTTTTTTTACTTTGATTGATTTATAAACTAAGGAAGAATTTAAGTTCACAAATCATGCTCATCTTAAATTCCTTAGTCATACACTTTGTAAAATCCTCATAAAGAGATTTATTAGTAGTGCAAAATATAATGTCATTAATATAAATTTGAACAATCAAACTGTCTTTGTTATGCCTTTTTACAAAAAATGTTATGTCAACATTGCCATTTTCAAAATCATTTTTCAAAAGAAAAGAAATAACCCATCCATACTAAGCTCTAGAAGTTTATTTTAACCCATACAAGGCCTTACTTAATTTGAAATCATGGTTTGGTAAATCATGAGATTCAAAATGTGGAGGTTATTCTATATAGACTTCCTCCTCAATAAAACCATTTAAAAATGCACTTTTAACATCCATTTGAAAGAGTTTAAAATTCATGTGACATGCATATGCTAAAAGAATTCTAATGGCCTCTAATCATGCAATGGGGGCAAAGGTTTCATCATAATATATGTTTTCCTCTTGGTTGTACCATTTAGTAACCAATATATCTTTATTCCTTAAGATTGAACCTTGCTTGTCTAACTTGCTCCTAAACACCCATTTGCAACCTCCAATTGGGTGATCCTTTAGCCTAGGGAAAAGTTCCCAAACATTTTTTCACTTAAATTTATAATGTTCCTCTTACATATCAATCATCGAACACTCATCATCAAGAGCCTCATCAATTGACTTTAGCTCTAATTAAGAAACAAAAGCAACATTACTATTTGATGCATTTAATTGAGCTCTAGTACTTACTCCCTTAGAGGTTTCACCAATGATTAACTCCTCTAGATGATTCTTAGAGTACCTCTAATCCTTGGGTAGTCCTTGAGCTTGGTTATCTTCTTGTTGAGAATAAGTTTGTTCTACCATTTAAGGTGACTCTTGCTTTTAATAATAATCACAAATTCCTTTAGTGTAGAGTTTACCTCTAGCTTCTCAAATTCACCTATAAGATCATCAATAAGAGTACCCTTCTTAAGATTAAGTTTACTAGACTCATCAAAAATAGCATTCATTGACTCTTCAATCACCATGGACTTTTTATTGAAGACTCTATAAGCCTTGCTAGAGGTGAAATAGCCGAAAAATACAACTTCATCGATTTTAAAGAAAAATTTTCCAAGGTTGTCCTTGATTTTCAAAATATAGCATTTGCATCTAAACACTTTAAGGTACGAAAGCTTGGGCTTTCTTCCATTTCATAGCTCATAAGAAGCTTTATTTAGAATGGATCTTTATAAACTTAATTTGCATTATAACAATAGTTATTGATGGCTTTGGCCCAAAAGTAATTTAGAAGATAATATTTACTAAGTATAGTTCTAGTCATCTCAACCAATGTCCTATTTTTCTCTCTACAACACCATTTTGTTGTGGTGCTCTAGGAGTTAAAAAGTTATGTGAAATCTTATTCTCTAAATAATAGTTTTCAATAAGTTCATTTTGAAATTCTTTTCCATAGTCACTTCTAATAGAAGAAATGAAGTAACTTGTTCATTTTAAACTCTTTTTGTAAAGCTTTTGAAAGCATAAAAACATCATTCTTATGAGCCAAGAAACTAACCTAAGTGAACCTAGAATAGTCATCAGCTAGGACAAATCCATGTTGGCCCTTAACACCAAGAAAGGGGGGTTGAATTGGTGTGTAAAAATTAAAATAGAAGAGTAGAAGAGAAATGAAAACACACGATTTATAGTGGTTCGGGTATAATCGACCCTACGTCCACCCCTAATTCTCAGCAATTGGATATTCCACTAAGTATCAATGGTATTTTCAAGCTCACGCCAAACTTTTACACTTGTGTTTTCTAAGGCTCACACAATAACCTTTACACTTGTGTTTTAGAGGCTCACACAACAACCTTTACACTTGTGTTTTCTAGGCTCACACAATAACCTCTCTAGAGTGTTTTAATAGGCTAACACTATAACCTTTATAAATGGTGTTTATGCTCATACCAAACAATCAATTAAAGAAGAGAAAAGGTGGAGTAGCAAAACTGTAAGAGTTTGGTTATAAAGTTATTAATTCTCTTGTATTTACATTTTTTTGGTGAGGTATTTATAGCCTCTACCCACCGAAGAGACATTGCAATAAAACTGGTACAAGATCATCAATGTGTGCTAGATAGATTTTTGCATTAAATGTTTGACGGTTTCAATTCGCGATCGCTACTACTCATCCACAATCGCGAAATCCAAATTCTTTAAGGAAAACTCCATTTGTGTCTAATTGCTAGTCCACGTGAAAACTTTTGATTGGTTTACCAGGAAAATGCAGCCATTGCCTTTCACCTACTTTCAAAAGTCACGGTCGTGAGCTTTCTTATTCAAGATGCTACAGAAGGACGTCAATTCATCTGCCATAGATGGTCATCTTCTTTCTAATGATTCGCGGTCGCTACCAACAAGATGCCTCCGTAAAATTTAACTTCCAACGGTCTGTTGGGACACTTGTCACGCTGTGATTGTGGACTTGCTTCCCTCTTGAGTTACTTCAAAATTTGTTGTCGCGATTAGGGCGTGACACACATCGCGAATTCGTCTGTCAATTTTGGACTCCATCATTTAGATGAATCGCGGCCAAGAATGGCTCCGCGATTTCACCTGCCTGACTTCTTGTAAGTCTTCTAATGGATCACAATCGCAAATCCAAGGTAGCGGTCATGATTTAGAAGACACTTTGCATACTTTGAAGATTTTGAGCTACATCCAACTTCCAACTTAGATAAAAACTAAAGGCTGCAAAACAACACTAATTTGAAACATTAGACATGATCAATCTCCTTTGTCAAGATCAAAAGAGATCTAAGACTTGGGGTTAACCACCCTAGTCCCAACAATCTCCCCTTTTTTGATTTTGACAACTTAGATTGATCCAAAGTGAAAACGTTGCAGAAACGTGAAGTTGGATTGTAATATGATTTAATGAATGCTTAAGATAAAATTTGCTAAGTATGTCATTCATTCAATAAAAGGTGATAAAAAGTTATATTGCTCATTGATGCTCCCCCTCAACTTATGCTATAATTTCTGCAAATTGTAATTTCCTTATAATTTCCTCTTCCTTAAACTTAGATTATACCATCTCTCCCCCTTTAGCAAGATCAAAAATAAGGTGCATAAGGAAAAAAGAATAAGAAATCATGCATAAGTATTTAAAAGGAACAAAAAAACAATAGAAAAGAGCAATCACATAAGATGATAAGATATCAAAGAGACAAATTTTATTTATTCAGAACTAAGGATCACAAACTTTTTTGTTTTTTTTCTTAAACAGAAATAGAAAATAGAAAAGTACAAAGTACCCTTAATCTAGAAAGTTGGAGAATCATCTTCAGAAAGATCTTCGTCTTCACCTTCACCTTGAGCCTCATCTCCATCCTCGACTTCATCATTGTCTTCTTCTTCATGAGTGTCCTCGAATTCAGTGAAGTCCGAAAGATGACATGGGTTGACTTCTAATTTCTCTTAAAGGTCCACCATGTCACTATGAAGATGTGAAAGGAAGATGAGCCTTCTTTTCATCATCCTCATGAGTTTATCTAACTTGTTATTAATGGTGGAGAGAGAGAGAGAGTTTACCCTTAGATTTTGGCTTATGAGGGATGGATGGAGTAGCTTCTTTAATGGCCAATCGCTTCCTTTTCGATGCTTGAGAAGATTCCATTTTCTTTGCTCCTTCTGCACCTAAGTTATACACATAGGTGTTCGGATGAATGGCCTTGGCATTGATCAAATATGTGAGATCAAGGAAGTTTTGGGAGGGTAAAAGTTTCTTAGTGAGGAATTGTTGATTTTCCTCATTAAATGTGCCAACGAAATGGTATATGGTTGTGACATGAGAAGGGAGTAAAAACTGGCTTTTTGGTTTTATACTCATGTGAATCAATTGATCCACAAGGTATCTACCGGTTTGAATTGGCTTATTCTTGACGAGGTAGAACAAAAATGCCAAGTCCTTTTGTGAGACCTTTTCATTGCCATCACCCCTTGCATTAATTGAAAAAGTGATGATACGATGAAGGATCCACAAGGGCAAAGATTTGATGTTTTTAAAGAGAGAAGAGTGAGGGTTATGTTTGGTTTCAATAGAAATCTTCGATCAAAATTCAGAGTAGATTACGTCAAGTGTGGAGATGTTGTAAGGTATGTGCTTTCCGACTTGTAAATTGAAAAGAGAAGAAAGTTGGTCGAAGGTAATAAAATAAGGGTCGCCAAAGGCCCAAAACACTAACCATTATTGTCCCGCCCTTGATTTGATTTTGCGACTTAATTGCATGGTTCACATGAACTCTTGCACAATCTCCTTATAGTTGAGTTCATCACGAAATATGAACTCATTCCACCCTAGATTGGAGAGGAATGCATGAATCTCTTCATTGATCCCTAAAGTTTTGAGCATGAACGTTGAAGGAATTTTGTTAGGGAGAATCACCTTGGAACTGTTTGCCTTGTATCTCTCTTTTTCTTCTTTGGTGATTCCCTTCATGAGATGAAGGGTAAGGGAGGCAGATGGTTGAGCCACTACCTTGCCCTTGTTGGCTCTGGAGATTCTTTTAGGGGCCATAGCAGAAGATGAATATTGCTTATGAGGAATTGAGAGAATTTTATGAGAGAGTGAGAATGTAAGTGTTGTGAGAAAAACACTGTTGAAAGGGGGTATATATAGCCCTTGAAGAGGTATATCAACGGTTAAAAATAGCTAGAAAAAGAATTATGAAGGGTTGGAAATGGTTGGCCATCAAATCATATAAATGTGAGGCAGTTACTCAAATTTGTGTCCGCAAATTCATGAGTCGCGACTGCGAATTCCAGAAAATATGAGTAACGGACAAAATTTCCTTGGGAATATGCACTATAACGGTCAGAACTTTAAAATTAATGACCAAAATTTGAGGTGGAAAGGAATTTCACGACCGCGAATTGACATTTGACAGTCAAGTGAAATTGACTTGTAATTTGTAGCCTTGAAGAAAGAATAGCGACAACGAATTGTGAGTCATCAAGGATAAGAATGAAAGATTTTTTCAAAAAACTTGTGATCCACTTAGAAATTAACAATAAAACCATCCATAACAATCAACAATCAAACATATCACATATATCACAATTAAACATAAGATCAAACAAAAATTTTCACTTGAGGGAGCTTCCATCAAGCATTCCCAATTCACTATTAATGAAGTTCATCTTTTCTTCATTTAGAGGTTTAGAGAAAATATCTGCAAGTTGATGATTAGTATCAATGGATTCTAACACAATATCACCTTTTTGCACATGATCTCTAAGAAAGTGATGTCTAATATCTATGTGCTTACTTCTAGAGTGTTAGATGAGATTCTTTGAAAGATTGATAGCACTGGTATTGTCACATTTGATAGGAATGTAATCAATTGTTTTGCCAAAATCCTTCAATTGTTGTTTCATCCAATTTGGGTACAACAATGACCCGCAGCCACATACTCGGCTTCTGCAGTGGACAAGGCAATCGATACTTGCTTTTTACTAAACCAAGAGACTAAACATTCTCCTATAAATTGGCAAGTCCCATAAGTGTTTTTTCTATCTAAGAGACTTCCTGTGTAATCCACATCTGAATACCCTATTAGGCTAAAGGATGTGCTCCTAGGATACCACAGTCCTAAGTGAATAGTGCCATGCAAATATTTGAAAATTCTCTTCACAGCATTCAAATGAGACTTTTCTAGGAGAGGATTGAAACCTAGCACACATGCAAACATTAAACATTATATCTGGCCTAGAAGTAATAAAAAAGAGTAGAGATCCGATCATACCTCGATATCTTTTTTCATCTACCACTATACCTGATTCATCCTTGTCTAGCTTGATGGTACTACTCAATGGAGTTTTTGCTACTTTGCATCCTTCCATGCCAAATTTCTTTAGTATTTCCTTTGTGTATTTGGCTTGGTTGATGAAGATCCCTTTTTTGAGTTGCTTGATTTGAAGACCAAGAAAGAATTTGAGCTCTCCCATCAAGCTCATTTCAAATTCCCTAGTCATACAACTAAGCAAATTCCTCACAAAGAGATTCATTAGTAGCACCAAAGATAACATCATCAACATAGATTTGGACAATTAAAGTGTCATGCTTGTGCTTTTTAACAAATAATATAGTATCAACCTTTCCTTTCTCAAAATCATTTTGTAAAAGAAACAAACTAAGCTTTTCATACCAAGCTCTTGGAGCTTGTTTCAATCCATACAAGGCTTTGATTAATTTGAAAACATGGTTTGGAAAACAATATGATTCAAAACCGGAAGGTTGTTCGACATGAACTTCCTCCTCAATAATGTCGTTTAAAAAAGCACTATTAACATCCATTTGAAAAATTCTAAAATTCATATGACATGAAAATGCTAAGATAATCCTAATGGCCTCTAATCTTGCTATAGGGGCAAAGGTTTCATCATAGTCTATGCCTTCCTCTTAGTTGTATCCCTTAGCAATCAATCTAGCCTTGTTTCTAGTGATGACACCTTGCTCATCTAACTTGTTCCTAAACACCCAGTTACAACCTATAATTGGGTGTTCCTTAGGCCTAGGGACAAGTTCCCATACTTTGTTTCTCTCAAATTGGTTGAGTTCTTCTTGCATAGCAAGTACCTAACTTTCATCATCAATAGCCTCATCAATTGACTTTGGCTCTAATTGAGAAACAAATGCAAGATTATTATCTAAAAGTTGAGATCTAGTACTTACACCCTTAGAGGTATCACCAATAATCAAGTCCTTGGGGTGATACTTGGAGAATCTCCAATCTTTGGGTAGCTCTTGTCTTGGTTCAACTTCTTGTTGATGTTGTGGTTCCTCATCCATCCTTGATGATTCACCTTTCTCCATGTCTTTATCATCTTTTCTTATAGTTTCTTCTAATTCCATCCTTTCAAGATCACCTACATGATCATCAATAAAAATACCTTTTCCAAGATCAAGTTTATTATATTGATCAAAGACAACATTTATAGACTCTTCAACTACCATTGATCTTTTATTGAAGAATCTATAAGCTTTGCTAGTGGTGGAATAACCTAAGAAGATTCCTTCATTAGTTTTGGAATCAAATTTTCCAAGATTATCCTTAGAATTCAAAATATAGTACTTACTCTAAGGTATGATATCTTGGGTTTTCTACCGTTCCATATCTCATAAGAGGTTTTATTGAGAATGGGTCTTTTGAAAACTCTATTTGCAATATAGCATGAGGTATTAATGGCTTCAGCGCAAAAGTAATTTGGTAAGGAATACTCATTGAGCATTGTCCTAGCCATCTCTACCAAGGTCTTATTTTTCCTTTCTACAACACCATTTTGTTGTGGTGTTCTAGGAGTTGAAAAATTATGAAAAATTTTATTCTCTAAACAATAATTTTCAAATGATTCATTTTGAAATTCTTTTCCGTGGTTACTTCTAATAAAAGTTATGAAGTAACCTTTTGCATTTGAAACTCTTTTTGTAAAGCTTTTAAAAGCATCAAAAGAGTCATTTTTATGAGTTAGAAAAGATACCCAAGTGAACCTGAAGTAGTCATCTACAAAGACTTGTGCATAATGCTTTCTACCTAAGCTAGCACTCCTAGTAGGTCCTATCAAGTCCATGTGAATAAGTTGAAGTGGTCTAGATGTACTTACAACATTTTTTGCTTTGTGGGAGGCATGGTGTTGCTTCCCCATTTGGCATGGGCCACATGTCTTGTCTTTAGAGAAATTTAGCTTGGGAAGGCCTTCCACCAACTTCCCTTTGGATAGGCTTTGAAGAAGATCCATACTTGCATGCCCAAGCCTTCTAAGCCATAACCAAGCTTCATTGCTTAAAGACATGAGACACTTGAAAGATTGGTTAGGAAAATTGTCTAAGTCAATTGAGTAGGTATTGTCTTTCCTTGCACCCTTGAAAATAACCTCATCATCCACCAAAGTGGTGGCTCGTCATTCCCTAGGATCAAAGGTAGCCTTATTACCTTTGTCACACAATTGACTTACACTCAACAAATTATGTTGTAAGCCACTAACTAATAAGACATTACCAATTAATGCACAACCATCCTTACCTATGGTACCAATGCCAATTACCTTACCCTTGGTATTGTTACTAAATGTGACATCTCCACCCTCTTTCTCTTTAAGTGATGTGAATAGTCTGCTATTTTCGGTCATATGCTTTGAACAACCACTATCCACATGCCAATTACTTGCTTTGGTGGTAGTCACATTTCCCTACAAAATAAGAGTCAATCACCTTTTCTTTAGTACCCAAGCATACTTGGGTCCTAGGGGGTTAGTGATTGAAGGGTCCTCTAACTTGAGATGAGCCTTCCTAACAAAGCAATGTATGTTGATATGCCCATATTTCATGTAATAGTGGCATTAGAAATTAGACTTGTTAGCTTTCTCCCATGCATGAATTTAGTATGAGTAGGAGGCCTTCTCATACCATGGTCATGTGAATGCATGCATGTGCATGTATGATGAGTAGGAGTAGAGGATTTTTTATAAGGATGACCATGCCTTTTGTTGTATATGTAAGCATGGTTGGCTCTTTGAGTCTTAGCTCTAGAGCCTTTGGGAGCCTTCCTTTTGCCTTTAGGCTTAGGAGGCTTAGTGCTATGAGCACTTTTCTTCCCAATCACCTCAATGCTTGAGGTTTAAGGTTGTGAAGCTCTAACAAATGTAGTTGTAAATGTAGAGGGAGTTCCATTAAAACCTAGACCTTGCCTAATTAAAGGTGGTCTTTATGACACAATAAGAGTGTCTAAAGCTTCTTTTTTGTTATGCAATTTAGACATTGAGCTTCTAAGCTCAATGACTTCTCATTTAATAGAGTCATTCTCCTTTCTAAGTGAGGCTAAGGAAGAAGATGATGTAGATAATCTTTCAACAGATTTTTTGAGTTCTTCATTAGAAGTCCTCAATTCATTTACAAGCTCATTTAGAGACTTGTATTCATCTTCTAGTTTGGAGCACTTCTTCTTATAGGTTTTAATTTGTGACTTATACTTGTCACAATTCATAGTTAGAGCTTCTAAAAGCTCTTCATCTATATCATCTACCTCATAATCAGAATTAGAGTGGGAAGATGTACTTACCTCTTGTGAAGAGTC
>CATIWR010556851.1:0-10507 GCA_949677035.1 Omphalea diandra | reverse complement strand
ATATTTAAGAGAACATATGTAATTATCTTAATTATATATATTCAGAGAGAGTAGTAAATTTCATTTTTTGGGTCTATCTAAGTGTGTGACTCTATAGGTTCACATAAGATTAGTAGTGGCATAAAAACTATTTCTAGCCTATAAATCACAAGTGGTCTCTTACAACTACGTAAGTTACGTGAAGGTCATTAATCCAATCAAACCTATTTCACAAATCGTATTATAACCCTTTTGTCATATTATATCTCAATTGAACATAAAGCTTCGATTATACCATTCTTGTATAGTTAAATTAAATTACTTTTTAGTCTCTAAGTACATTATTGTAAAATAACATTGCTAACCTTTATCAATTTATTTCCACATGATCATGTAATCTCTTTAGTCAAACTCATCGAGGGACCTAGAGATATATTTCGCATAAATGCACGAGGGACAAATTGCTTCTCTATCACTCATATTCCTCTATATGATTTACTGCATGTCTAATATTAGTCTATATGATCATCAAGTTAAAGAAAATGTTGGACTGTATTAAAATATGAGGTTCATCATGTTGGAATTCATGGTAATCTTCACGTTAAAGGATTAAGTTAATACTATTGCATGAGAATCACTTATAACAATTAACCCTTATAGTATTATCATAACGGGTTGGTCCAATATAATGTTTTTAAAGTATGTATATATGTTTTTAACTTAATGTCCTATATTTATGACTAGTAAAATATAATCATCAATAAAAACACATACTAGTCTTATTTATTTTTATTCTAACAATAATGACTAAATAGGGACTATTTAGAATAGAATTCTTTACACCTAAGGATTTCACTATCGTCACATAATTGATGACCTTAAGTAAAATTAACTATTCATGAAAATTATTATTTAATTATCAGCACAATATAATAAAGATATTTAATAAAATGAAACCATAACTATCCATTATCAAAATTGGTATAGGGTACTAACACATACATTACAAAATCTATCAGGTTATTGATGAAATTTTTCGTCACTAACTAGGCAGATTCCTTTGCTAAGTGCCCTTAGCAGTAGACATAGGTATGTCATCATAATGGTGGTCGCTAAGGGCTAGTGATGGATTTTGCATTTTGTTGCTAGCCTTAGTGACTAAATTGGGATAAAATTTTTTGTTGTTAAAAATAGTGATAGAATTTTAGCAATAACAAATTTCGTCACTATTCTGTCTCTATGCTTAGTTTCAAAAATTTCTATCGCAAGTCCATCACTAATTTGGTAGTTTTTCATCACTATTCCATAGCTACTTAGTCGCTATAATTTTGTTTAATATTTTGTATTTTAAAATTTTTATATTACCAAATTTTTGTATTTGTATATTTCTATTTATATTTGATATATTATTAAAAATTAATATTAAAAGGAACATAATATATAAAAATATTTAACATATTAAAACTTAAAATAAATTGTATTATGTTTACAATAACATTGTGCATATAAGATACATAAATATGAAAAAAAAAAAAAAACTAATCATCTACCTCATCATCATGTGCCTCCAAATAATCATCATCCTCTAAAGGCGAAGGTTGTGTTAGGATGTTGGTACCGGAGGTCTCTGACTTTACATTGTAGCTAATATAGTAGTTAACATATGTTGTATAGTCTACAACATCTAATTGTTAAGGAAAACAAACTGCAAATCAAACTCATATTGGATCTTCTCCAAATTTGGATTAGGAGCCATTTGTGATGTGGCTAAGAAAGAGCTAGCGTAAGAAGGTGGACAACTAGATGTTGCCTTGAAGCCAAGTCTATACCCTTTACGTTTCTTGTATCCTTCAACAATATCTAGGTACCACTGGTTGATGTTAAAGGATTGAGATTATACATAATCCTCTAGTAGATGTGAAGTAGCTACAAAAATATTTCTCTCCACCACCACCTAATAAATATGAATAATCATTATGAAATATTATTGAAGTTATTATAATTGCAATTTATTCAAAATGAGAAATAGTGCACTAATTTTTATCTAACTTAATTGGTGTCTTGTGACTTTTTATCAATAAATTGATTATCTTTTATCTTCAAATATGTCTTTTTGAAAAATTGAATAATATATGGACGAACATTTCAATTCTTTCTCCTAAAATAAAATTTTATTACTTTAGTGTAAACATTAAAATTTTATTGAATAAAAATAGATATGTAAATAGACTAACCAAATCTATGGAGTGCTTAAGGAATGATCTAGATTCGATTGTATGGTGAGACGAACCAGTACCAACCCTAGTTGTCTTTATGTGTCTATTCAAGAAAGCTTAAATAAATTGAGCTTGAAATTCCAGTGTAGACTACTATTGTTGCCACATTTCCCATACATCTTAGGAGAGTTATTGTGGCCTATTACCACTTCGTCTCCAACTGGATAAAACATTTGAACACCATTTAGCAACTATATGCTCCCATGAAATCTTAACCGTTGACTCCATAGTGGCATCCCAAAGAAAATACTTCCCTAATATAATGAAACAAAATATGAACACATATGTAAAATTGTATTAATTTTAAAATTTAAATTGTACCTTAAACTCCTCCCAATAGAAATTCTTGGTGTCCGCTAACATTGTCTTCTAAGCATAAACTTTAGGCTCCAAATGCTTTCTGAAAATCAAGAAAATCTAAATAAAAGAGCAATTCTTTGGGATCAAACTGTATAAAAAAATGCAAAGTTACATAATATATATATATATATATATAAGGAGAGATTATTAGAATAACATATGTCATACCAATGACCTTTAGCCTAGTCGATGAGAAGATAAAGGATCAGCTACCAATCCAGTAGAAGTGTCATAGGCATGTGATGGTGCAGATGTAATTAGTAATGAAATGGGCAAAGAATATGAAGGTGATGTTGCATATGGTGGAGCTAGAGGTGATGGAGTGGGCTGATTAAATAGTGGTATGTAAGGTGACAAAAAAGAAGGTATATCATGTTAGCCTTGGCTAGTACCTCATGTATTACGCCACTTTGATAAACTCCCATGATATCTATCATTCCCTCGCATCCTATGAAATATGTATATATGTATGCTTAGACATTCACGTCATTCAAACATATAAATGTTATAAATTGAGTTATGATAAAGCTATTTTTAATCATTATTGACGTTATGTAAATTAACATTATCATCCTCCTTGTCATCATCATCATTATCTAATTCTTTATTTTCTGACACATTGTCTTCATTTTCACTCTCATCAATGTTAATAAATAAACTAGTTTGCTCATTCTTTAATCCTTAACCTGAAGGTCGATTTCATAAATATATATGTCATCATCTTGGAAAGGTTCACTGTTTGCAGCTCAAAATTTCACTGCAGATCTAGATTTTATTTTGCAAACAATCTACCAATAATTCTTGTCCCATTTTCAGCTAGGATATGTATCATAATACACTTGTGATACTTGCGAAGCGAGAATAAATGGTTCATACTTATTGAATCTCTTTCTATGGTTCACATTAACAAGTTTCTATTACTTATGTACTATTATACCAACATTTGGTCTAGGATCAAAACACTCACAGTTGAATAAAATAATTCTCTTATAGGGTAATACAGGGTACTCTAACTCTAGAACTTCAATTAATTAACCATAGTAGTCACTTTTATTAGCACTATAATTTGTGCCCTTTATGCAAACCACACTATTATTAGTTGCTATATGAGAACCATGTACTTTTTATTAAAATTTGTAATCATAGATATAATATCCAATATATGACTTTACAATGCATAATGGACATTTTGCTAAATCCTTGATGAAAGTGTTTGTAATATTATTTGATTAATTATATGCCTATAATTTATATTAAATTAGTTATTGAACATTAAATTGTGTTACACATACTTGAAACAACAAGTTTATCACTCATTTTATAAACTCACATATTGATTGAACCAAGCTGCAAAATCATTTTTCATATAAGCATCAAATTGATTATCAACAATTATTGGGTAACTTTGTCATAACCCTGACACAAATTCTTTACAACATATGAATAAAACAACACACATAAGTATATACAAGTGCAATTCCATATTATCATCATAAAATAGAAATCGAGATGAATACTTACTCAATAAAAGGTGTTAGTTCCTCATAGTTCTATAGAATATGTGTGCATAACATGATATTCTTTGTTTTTCAGTATTCTTGTTTTAAACCCCCTAATAGGTGGCCGGCAAGTTTGAATATACTAAGCATCCCATCATGTTCTTCATAATCCTCTCTATATTCATCATTATTTTAGGGGAATTTTTAATGATGTGTTTTAGTGTGGGGCTCAAAGTAGTGTGCACATAAAGTTAAAGATTCTTGAACCAAATATGTATTGCATATCAAACCTTCAACTTGAGCTTTATTACGCACATTATTTTTTGACTTTCAAAGGTACCTTTCAAATGTATATATCCATCAATATTGAACTGGACCTGTGATTCTCGCTTTATATGAAAGATGAATTAAAAGATATTTGATACAATTAAAGAAGCTTGGGGGAAATGTACAGTTAAGCTTACATAAGGAATCACTTACTCCAGCCATCTCAAATCATCTACATGTATAATAGTTTAGTTAAATCCTTGAAGAAAAGGCTCAACTCCGTAAGAGCTTGCCAAACATGTGCTAGAAGTAATTATCAAAATGCAATTAGTATCAACCGTTGCATGAACATATGACAATCATGACTTTTCATTCTAAATAACTTAAGCCTTTGCACATCTACACATCTACCCAAATTTGAAACATAGCCATTTAGAAATTGCAATCTTTAACCCATTCACATATAGCCTCTTTTGCTTGTTTATCAAAAGTGTAATCGACTTTAGAACATTTTTTAGTTTTGGGATCACGATCTAATTTTGGTCTTCAACATAACTATTTCAAGTCTTCCCTTGATTTAGCATTATCTTTGGTTTTTCCTTCCATATTAATCATCATTTTAAACATATTATCAAAAAAATTATTCTGAATGTGCATCATATTCAAATTATGCTTAGTCAGGTTGGTTTTTGAATATGGCAAATCTCAAAATATCCTTTATTTGCTCCAGGTAATTACTTTTGAAATAGGTCCATTTGCTACATAATTATCCAAATCAGTGACCTTTTGCAATTCCCATTCTTTTATCTTTGCTAATATCTTATATCTAGACCATATTGGTGGTGCAATGTAAGTCACAATTCTATTTTTAAGAAAGGTTGAGTGTTCCTTTGAAACGAATGGTCATCAAGTAAAAATTTAGGTTGGTTGTCAAACCATGATGTCTTCCTCCCTTTTAGCAGAGTAAAAGTATCAGAGTTATCCATGCAATAAGGATATGTCAACTTTCTTGCTATAATACACCCTAACAACATAGAATACACATGAAAATCACTAATTATCCATATTAATACAATACATAGTTGAAAATTTTGCTTCTTTGATACATCGTATGTTTGCAAAACCTACTTCCCACAGCTTCTTCATCTTTGCAATGAACGGTTACAAGAATACATCCAACTTATCCTTTGGATTCCTAGGTCCCAAAACTATTATAGTTAAAAATATATATTATTCTTTCATACACATCCATGGGGATAAATTGTATGGAGTGACTATTACTCATCTAAAAGAATATTGTTATCATAATTGACTGAATGGTTGAAACTTATCTATGCAGAGTCCAAGTCTTACATTAATACATTCAATTGCAAATGTTAGATGCATCCTGTCAAAATGCTTTCAAGTTTTTAAGTTTAAATAATGCCTCATCATGCAATCTTCTTCTTTAACATGTTCAGCATGACATCTCATATCTTTAGCCATGGCTTTTAATGCATATGACCTTTGTAATCTTGGAGTGAGCGAACAGTAGCAAATTTTCTTATATGAAACAATAGATTTTTGCTTAGAACTTACAACATTGGTTGTCTTTTACCACGGAAATGCATAAAACTTGGAACTACTCAACTCATTATCTTTGTCCTAATAAAGCATATAACCATTATTATAATGAAAAATCTTTCCTACAGTTATTCCATGTACCAATTTTTTTGTGCTATAAAAGTCCTTGGTCATAACATTATCTATAAGCAACAACTATTGTATTAATTAACATATGTCACCAAACCCCTTTCAAACATATGTTGCTCTACCTTAATGTTCAATAATCGAGCAATAAATTATGAATGGGTACTACATCCATGTCATACTGCTTTATATGTAGCTTGCAACATGTTATAAAAATATTGTGCTTCAACATTTAGTGCTTGCTCTACATCACTTACATTAAATGACAGATCGACAACATCCACTATCATTTCATGGTAGGTGCTGTGAGATTCATAATCAACAATAACATGAAAGACCACTTCTTTCACAGCAACTGATGTGTCCAAATCTACTTTCACATATGGTTCATTGTGTCTAGTCCATCAATAATAACCAGGAATAAATCCATATTTAGCAAGATGGTACCTAACCATTTGAACATCCTCATATTGTTGATTTTTGACACCTTATATGATTACATAGATATCTTGTCTTATTCCTATCTATATACTTTGGATGGTTGAATGCAAACATTATAAAAGTTTCCATGCCTTCTAAAAATTATGGATTTAGTAGCCCATCAATTAGTCTATGATACAAGCATTCACGATCTAACCTCATTGTCTTATACCTAAAATTAAGTCACAAACAAACAATTATCATTTTATTTATTTGTAATCTCATACTTAGGATTCATTCAATTTCAGGTATTTCAAGGTTTGAGCCTAATCCATTCAAAAATTTAATATTTATTGAATCAAACATGGTTTTATATACATAAAAATTTTGACAGCATGTCCTCACAGTTCTCTAAATGCACGATATAAAACATGTATAAACAAATGCGATAGACTCCTTATCACAAGTTTCATATCGCATTAATCTGCACATCTTTCAATATGCACATTGAGAATAATATCATACTACATATGCATTTATGTAATAATATGACTAATATCATGGTTTTTATTCAGATTATTCATTTTCAAATTGTCATATGGGATAATTTAGTGAATTTTTCACACTTAATATGAGTAATTCACTAATAGGAGTTTAAGATTTAACCTTAATAATCTAATTTCATTAGAGTTTGACATAACCAAAACTTGTCAAACCTTAATGCCAAAATTTGTACAAGAAAAAAGTACTAATATATATGCACCCATAACCCTAGTATTATGATAAAAAAAAAAAAAAAAAACCTACATGAAAAAGTACTTCTAACACAACTATTCATCACAACTCACAGCTGCAACTCTTCATCAGAACTAAATTTATACAAATTAATGTATATTATATAATAATAATCAAATGAACATCAAATTGCATATTTAAGAATAATATAATATGAAAACCAAAACTTAATGTCTAATGTCTTAATTAATTATAAAATAATAATTAACATTAATTTCATAATTAATTATAAAATTAATATTAATTTCTTAATTAATATACAAACTAAATGCATTTATTATAAATTATTTTCCATTTTTCATAATTAATTACAACAAATAATTACAAAGTTACAAAAATTATTTACAAAATTAACAATTAACTCATAATTTTAAATTAATTCTAACATTATTTATTAATAAATGTATTAAAATAGTGCACTAAATATTGATTTCTAATATCTTAATTAACTTACTATTGTTGAATTAATATACCAAAAGATATACATTGTAGAAATTAATTCCCCAATAACTAATGAATTCTTAATAATTCATAACTTTCTAATTAATTAGAAAATTTAATTAGAGAATTAATAATTAATTTATAATTTTCTAATTACTTACAAAATTCATAATTAATAATTACTTCTTAATTTTATAATTAATATACAATTCAAAATAATACCATAAATATTAATTTCTAATTTCTTAATTATTTTCTTATTCACTAATAAATGTACTAAATAAAATAATACACTACATATTAATTTCACAATTAATGATAAACTCCTAATAATTTCTAATAAATCTCTCATTAATTACAAAACTTACTACATAATTAATAATTAATTTCTAAATTTTTAATTAATTATAAAATTATTTGTTACTTCCTACATTTCTAATTAATTACAAACTTATTAATTAATTCTTAATTTTTTAAATTAATTTCCAAATTAATACTTCATTCCTAATTCTCTATTTATTATACAAACTAAATTCATATATTAAAAATTACTTCCTAATTTCTTAAGTAATTACAAAAATTAATTATGAAATTAATTACACAAATTAAATTTTTTAATAAATTAATTTCTAATTAATCAACAAAATTTTCTCAACACTTGCTTGTTCACGATTTCACATAATTTTAAAATTTTACATGATTTTTTTTGAAAATTTAACTAATATTAACTGAATAATATTATGCAAACATAACTAAATCTTCCAAATCAATATCTAATATTTCAAATTATTTATAATTTCAAATTTTAAAAAAATTCTATATAATTAAATACACATTATTTTCACATAAATCTCCTTAATCAATATTTCCTAAATCAATATTTTTTTCAAAATAATAAAATAATATATAAAAATAACTAAATTCCATCCATTAATATTTTCTATTTCAAAGACAACAAAATAATATACCAAAAATCACAAAAAACATATCTCTTAGAGAGAGAGTAACTATGCACTTTTAGAGAGAGAGAGAGGGAGAGAGAGAGAGAGAGAGAGAGAGAGAGAGAGAGAGAGATAGAGAGCACCTAAGAGAGAAAAAAGACAAAGGTCTGAAGAGAGCTTGGTTGATTCACAAAGGAATTCACGATGGAATTCATGTCCTATGTTGCGATCGCAAATTTCATAATAACAAAGGAGGGAACCAAAATCATAGCCACAACACGCCAAGTGTCCAAGGCAACCATTGGAAATCAAAAATCGTAAGGGAGAAGTATTTATCATGACCACGACTTAAGAAGGTGTCGTCTCCTTACCAAACAGAAGAATTTGTTGTCTTGGTCGTGCTTAAGAGAAAGTTAACTCGAGATCGTGACTTTTAAGTAGTTGGTTGAACACAACGACTATATTTCTTGGATAACCAATGGGCGAAAGACACATGGACTAGCCATTAGATAGAATAGGGTTCTCTACCGTGATTTTTGGATCCTTAGTGCAAATTGGAAATTCGCGAATGCGAAATGCCAGTAGCGATTTTGACTTTTGTCTGACATGCATTTAATACAAAATCTGTCTAGCACAACTTAGAGATTCTAGGATAGTTTTTGAGTAACATCTCTTTGGTGGATGTTGGCTATAAATACTTCACCAAAGTAATGTAAGTAAACAAATTTTCAATTATTGTAACCAAACTCTTGCAAATTTGCTACTCATTCTTCTTACTCTTCTTTATGTGTTATTGATTGTTTGGTGTGAGAAATAAATACCTTTGTAAGTAGGCTGAGAGTTAGGCTAGCATCTAAAAACTTTTGTAAGAGGTTAAAGTGTGAGCCTATCCAAAACACTTGTGATAGATTTATATGTGAGCCTAAAAACACATGTTGTAAAAGTTTTGTGTGAGCCATAAAACACAATTATATAAGTTAGGTGTGAGCTTGAAAACACAAACTTAGTTGAGTGAAATACCTATTTGTGAAGAATTGGGGAGTGGACATAGGGTTTGTTAACACCCGAGCCACTATAAACTTCTTGTGTTGATTTTTCTCTTCTCCTTTTTAACTTTCTAAATGCTTTACCTTCTTTTTAATTTTTAATCTCCCACCAATTCAACCCCCCCTTCTTGGTGCACTAGGCCAATAAATGGTATCATAGCCAAGTCTTACTCCAAAGCTTAATTGTGTGAGTAAAGATCATGGCATAAAAAGGAATCCACACTCACCTCAAGCCATATTTTGATGGAGTAGACTATACTCATTAGAAGTATAGGATGAAAATTTATTTTGATAGTGATGTGGTAGACCTCTAGGACATTATTGTAAAAGAGTGGAAGCCACCTACTAAAGTGGTGGATGGAAGTGAATAATTGATCCATAGAAAAGAGTGGGTTGAAGTACATACAAGATCTAATGGTAGAAACAAAAGTGCAATGACAATCCTTATATGTACTCTCTCAAGATAAGAAATTGGAAGGGTCCAACATTGTCTTACTACTGATGGAATTTGGAAGGCCTTAGAGAACTACCATAAGGGCACTACCTTAGTGAAATCTAGCCAACTTGAGATGTATGTGATGGAGTGGAGCTATTTATCATGAAGGAGGAAGAAAACATCATAAATATGACAAATAGTGTAACATCCCTATCCTTATTCATTGGTATTATCACATGAATATATTCATTGCACAAATGATATGAAATCACATATGAGCATATGCACTATATCAAATGATATGAAATCTCACATGAACATATGCACAGGATAAATAATCATTTAGACATGTGAATTG
>CATIWR010556793.1:0-21148 GCA_949677035.1 Omphalea diandra | reverse complement strand
TATATATATATATATATATATATATATTGATTCTGGATAGTGGTTTGGGTCGATTCAATTCGGTTATCAAATCGGATAAAAATTTAATAATTAGCACTATCTCGAATTACTATTACAATTTAAATTGGTTCGATTCTTTTAATTTCACTTATTTTCTCTTTGGTTAATCGATCCAATTTGTTATATTTAGGATCATCCCTTAGATAATATAATGACAGTTGGTTTGGAAGGATAAACCACATGGCCATGGCCCCCTAGGGTTTGATAAATATATATATGGAGGTGGAGGTGGCAGGATCGGTTTTATTCTTTATAATTTCAATTATTTTTCAATTCAGTTAATCGATCTGATTCAGCATATTCAAAATTCATGATATCACGGCAGTTGGTTTGGGAGGATACACCACATCACCATCGCCCCCCAGGGGTTGATAAATATATATATGGAGGTGGAGGTGGCATTATAACATTCAAAGGTCATGTTGATTACTAAAAGAAATAGAGCCAAAATCACCACCGTTTAATCATTCGATCACTGATCCATGAGCTTGCTATTGCTGGCTACAAGAGAGACCTGTTCTATACCATCTTCTGTGATTTTTTCGATAATTGCGGTAAGGCCTCTAGGGCTAATTTATGTCTTAACTGACATTATTAATTTTAAATGATTGTAACAATATATTCATTTTTTAATATATTTTAAAATATTTTTGTTTATTTTTTTAACCAATCTTAAAAATCAAATTCAAAAATTTTTTTAAAAAATTCACATTCTCTTAATTATGTGGATAAATTCTTAAAATTTAAAAATAAAAAAATAGTGGACAATTCGGTAGAAATTTTAATTTGCAACTCACTAAGAAAATGAAAAATTGATAGAAATATTTTTCACTAAGAATGTGAGGAGAAATTTATCTATATTGGGTATATATATTAAACTAATAATATAAAAAATGTATATCAACTGAAAGTGTGAATGTCTTTTCACTATGCAGTAGTAAATTTTCTTTTTAACATCCCTAATTAAAATGTCAACTTAAAGTGCTTAACGATTATGAAAATCTCACGTCAAAAATAAAAAAAGGTTAGCACTATATATAGGTTTAAACATAACTATTATAGTAATTTGAGCTAATTATTTTGATCTCATGATTTGCTCATTACTCACATGTTATATAGGACAGTTGAAATCATTCCCTTTTTAGATAGTTAGGGATACTTATTTTAAGTATCCCGATGATTCTCCATTTTTTTTAAATTTAAAGTAAATTTTAAGAATACTTTAAAAATTATTTTTCATATTTATTAAAAATATTTGGAAAATAAAAAAATAAAAATTTAAGTAACGAATTATGATTTTTTAAAATCTTTTTTATTTAAAAAATAAAAAAGAAAAGGTGATATTGAACTCATCATAATAATAAGATTTAAAATTTGGATCCATTCTGAATTTAGTCGAGATGGAGGATCGCAGAGAGATATATATATATATATATATTATTCAAATGAATTATGTATAATTTATAAGAATAAATATGAAATACTTTACAAATAAAGATTTTAAATAAAAAAATTGATCTATACTTATGATTGTGAGATATGAATTAAATATTTAATTATTTAAAGAACAATAAATATTATTTTATCACACTCAAAGTTTATAATTTCATAAAAGTAATTGAAATAATATTAATTAAATAAAAATTTTATAAATATTTAATGAATAATAATTTAATAGATATAATTTTAAGGTGTTTTTTTAAAATAAACCTAAAAAAGCAAAAAAAAAAAAAAAAAAAAGTAGAAAAAACTTAAGTCAATCAGGCCAATACGTTTTGGTTATTGCATTTGAGTGTTAACTTGAAGTAGCCACGAGTTCAATTTTTTTTAATTGAACTGGGCAGGTGGGCTGGGTTTTGCAACCTTGGCTAATAGTATAATTTCCTTGTCAATGGAGTAAGTTTAGTTAGGTAAGGAAAGGCTAAAATATAAATTGCCTGAAATTGTCTTTTCTGTTCAAACTTTCTCCTATTTACATGTAGAGAAAATGAAAGTGATGATTTGAGGTATGGAGGTTGAATAAATACCAATATTATTTGAAAGATATGATATGATGTAAATATAGCAGATTCTTTGAGTTCAAGTATTCAGTTTTGAATAGTTTCGGCCACGTTACAGTTGCTAAACCTGCTTTGATCCCCTCTTGACTTGGCAGCAACTTAAGCTTGAAGAAACCTAGCTAGATTCTTTACTGGAAAATTCATTTTCTTTTCTCAGTAATTAATATCCCTGTTTATTATATTAATTAAAAAAATTGATTTATCAATTTGGTATTAGCTCAGTGGTTATCCAAAAGGAGTGGAATACTACGAAAAAAGAAATTAATGAAATATATAAACTTTTTGTTTTGTTCAGGTGATTAGAGTGAAGGGTGTGGTTGACTCTTTCAAGTTTATATCAAGTAATTATCAACTTACATTAATTACTAATTAGAGGCTAAAAAGAGGAAAAATAATAGTTCTAAACTCTTTTCTAATTTATTTTAACCAATTCTAAATTTTTTCGTCAACACAAAAGAAAAGAAGTCTTACATTGCGGTTGTATAGAGGAATTACTAGCTGTATCTATCCAAAACCTATTTTCTAAACACTATATATTAGGCTATTAGCTACAAAATTAACCTTATTTTCCTGTTTTACCAAATGCATCTCCAAAATGGTTATAGTCTAAGGAAATTTCTTAGCTATGGCTAGAGCTATTATAGGGTTGTGGTTGTGATGGTGATTGACGTGTCATTTGGGTCAGGTAGACATGGATACATTTATACTCTGATGTGCCCTACATAAGAAATATCACTAACTTCTTGTTTAAGTCAAGTCATTTTTCATACATGTATATATATTTCTTATGCCAACAGTTGAACATGGATGGATTTTAATTGATACATAGGGTGTTCTGTAGCGTTTTGCTGAATATATTCATTTATTTATTATTTTTATGACAAAGATATCTTTGAATTAGTTCACACATCAATTAAGATTAAAAATTTTTTCAAACGATTTTAAAAATGCATTTCTCACATTAGTCTAATATATTTTAAATATTTATTATCTCAAAATAAACATAAAAAACTTAGCAATAAACAAACTAAATTGATAGTTTCTTGGATGCAGTTAGTATTGTGAGTTATGACCAAATGGTACTCTCCTAGTTAGCCATATTCTATTGATCAATTTTATAATAAGTGAAAATAGATAGTTATAATAAGAACATATTTTCTTTTTCTTTTTCTTTTTTCTTTAAAATTTTTGGTCACTAGCTGCCAATTAAAATGTAACTGATATTATAATACATATACGCTGAAGGACATCATTTGAGGAAGAAGCTAAAATATGGAAATCAGACTCATGAAAGGGATGTTATAAATCTAAAACTTTAAGTAGTGTAGAAAACACAAAACAAAAATGAGTTAAATATGCTGATCTCAAAATAAAACCAAAGCAAGTGAAATCCGACATAGTCGTCCTTGTCCTAGTTTTGTATGGTCAGCAAAGAGAGACCCACCATTAAAATTCTGAATAATACACTATATATTATAAATTATATCAACGTAAAATTATATAATAAAACTACACACAAAATATTCCCCACTCAAAACAATTAAAATGCTAATGTAAGTAGAAGAAAGAAGAAGAAGAAGAAGAAGGGAGAAGGAGAAGGAGGGATATTATAATATCTGTTAGTAGAAATCTCTCTCTTTCTTTGCCCATAAAGCAAGGATGCGGTGGTACACGCATAATTCAACTTCCACTTAAAACCATCCTAAACATTCTTTCCTGCTTTGGTAACCAGTTTAAAAAAAAAAAGGGTGTTTCTTTTTCTTCGTTTCTATCAGTACTATAATATATTTTCTCTTCTTCTCCATCTTTCAGTTTCATCTCCATGGATACTGCTCAGTGGCCACAGGTTGATAGATCTACCACCTGGCTATATATCTTGATCTCTTTGAGTAGTGACTGTATTTTCTTTTTTGGCTTAGCCTTAGATTAACTGTATACGGTTTCTTGTTTATTGGGTTCTCTTTCTTTTTGGAAAAGGGGATGATTGGTGTTCATGGCTGCAGCTGGTGCAAGTCCCCACTTATTTGGATTTAGTTTCTATTAGTTTCTTTTTTCACCACACACACATATAGCACTTTATGTTTCTCTTTTGCTTGAGTGTTAAAGAAAAAATAAATAAATGGAAAAGGAGTTGCAAGTGCTGTTTTCCTTTTCCCTTTAATGGTCTGATGATAAAATGTTGAAAAGCGTTAAAAAAAAAAAAAAAAGTAGCCATATTGTTTTTTTTTTTTTTTTTGTCTCCCTATCTTTTCTTTTTAATCTTGATGAGGTTGTTTGATCTTCAAATCTCATGTGATTTTTTCTTTTTCTTTTGTTTTTGTTCTTTTAGGAGATACTGGTGAAACCAATAGAAGAGATAGTCACAAATACATGTCCAAAGCCTTCATCAGCTTTGGAAAGGAAAGCTAGACCCCAAAAAGAGCAAGCTTTGAACTGCCCAAGGTGCAGTTCAACTAACACCAAGTTCTGTTACTACAACAACTACAGTCTTACACAGCCTAGGTATTTTTGCAAGGCTTGTAGAAGGTATTGGACTGAGGGTGGCTCTCTTAGGAACATTCCTGTTGGTGGAGGTTCGAGAAAGAACAAAAGATCATCATCATCATCATCTGTTTCTTCTTCATCTTCTTTATTATCTTCCAAGAAACAACTTCCTGATCTTGTAACACCTCCAAGTTTGAACCCTAAGATCCATGAAGGTCAAGATCTAAACCTAGCTTTCCCATCTGCTGCTGCTGCTACTACTACTACTACTCAAGGTATAAGAAGTTTCTCTGAATTGATTCAAACACCTAGCAGCATAAGTGAAAGAAACAACAAAAACCAAATCTCCTGCTCTTCTTCTTCTACATCTCAACTTTCAGCTTTGGAGCTGCTAACTGGGATTTCTTCAAGGGGTTTGAATTCTTTCATGCCTATGCCAGTTCAGGATCCAAACACAGCAGTTTACACATCTGGTTTTCCTCTTCAAGATTTCAAGCCAACCTTGAATTTCTGTCTTGATGGACTTGGAACTGGATATGGTAGTCTCCAAGAAACTGCAGGTGGTAGGCTTTTGTTTCCATTTGAAGATCTAAAGCAAGTCTCAACCACAGCTGATATTGGACAGAATAATAGAGATCACCAGCAGGGAGATTCAGCTGGATATTGGACTGGGATGTTAGGTGGAGAAGGTGGAGGATCATGGTAAAGCTGCATAGATAGATGATCATCCAGAAAATAATTAATCTTGGGTGGGTCTTATTTTTTTCTTTTTTCTTTTCCTGGATTTTTTTTTCAAAAAAAAAACTTTTCTTTTTAATTTCTTAAGGTGAGTGACTTTGTTTGGATTTCTTCATTACTAACAGATAGAATACATGGGTATTTTAATCTCAGTTTATTATATCTTAAATTAAACTTGTGGGAGTTTTGAAGCTTCTTTTAGATGGGCTTCAGTAATCGTGAAATGGGGTTATGTACAAAAGATAGAAGAGGAAAAGAGATCAAGCTAAGCCCAGGTATTTTAGGGTAATAAGTAGAAGAGGCCATGCACTACGTATGCCCTTCGTGTTATGTCCTATGATCACTAAGGAAGAACTATAGCTAGCTGGCTAGCTAGCTAGAGCAGGAAGGTTTACCACTTTTATGTGTCATTGGTTAATCAGCTTGGTATTAAAATAAATAATGTTTTATGATGTGAAAAATTGTAATGAGTAGTATATTATTAATTCTATGAAAGAGTTTGTGCATTACTAGTTAATTTCTTTCAACCTCATATATATTATTGTTAATGTATATCCTTAAACCCTCTTACTACAATTTGTGGTAGCATGGAATTCTCTTTGTTCTTCTCCATCTCCTGGTCGTATGGTCTCATCAGGACTGAGATTCTTCCTGATATTTAAAGCATATGATGAAGCAGGTGGGAAGTTGTAGAAGATGAGATGATGAGTCAGGTAGGAATTTTGTCATCCCCTAAAAATTAATAAAATTGTAGTAAAGAAAGAACTATTCAATAAAGCAACAAAAATTGCTAGCGTTAAATTTGGAGCCACTGAACCTGCCTCAACTGAAAGGCTCATCTGCTGACTGCTTCCATGTTCCAAACATTTTTCAAGTCTCTCTTTCTCTCACATTGCCTCATTTTTCCTTCTGTGATCATTGCTTCCAATTCTACCTTCTTTGTCTTTATTTTTTTCTTCAAGAAAAAGAAAATAATAATATTTTTTTAAGATTGAGAAAGATCTGACAAACCCTTCTCTCTTTGGTCTTGGTTTTGGGACCCACAAACATTCTCCTAGGCAAGTGTGCTAGAGAATAATTCACCGCACTAAAGTTTGAAATACCCGTCTAGATCTAGACTTTTTAAAAAATTAGTTTATTTTTGTTTCTTTGCTGTAACCCACTTAGCGTCCATAATGACCGGCAAAAATGTAACATGCACATGTACCTCCTTCCCTCTATTATTATGGGACTGGAAGGGTCTTTTTCTTGCCAAATTTAAGGCTCCATTTATTTATGTACATGACGCATTAACCCTAACTTACTTTTCCCTCTGGCTTGTTTGGGCAAGCATAGTTTATATCTGGCCACATCTCTATACAAGTCTCTCTGCTCCAAATTGACAAGAATCATTTTTCCTTTAATACAAAGTATAAAAGCCCTATAATTCAAAGTTTTCTTCAGCAAGATATATCCATCTTTTTGGGTAAATGTCAATATAAAAGAAAGGTGGAAATAAGGAAAAGAAAGCACTAATATGGTTGCTAAATTGCATTACTATACACTTTCCAAAAACATATCTATGACTTAGAATCCCCTGCCAAGTATCCTAACTACTTGGGGAGGTTTGCTTTTTAACATAGTAAATAATTTCACCTCATACCCTTAAATAGCTAAACCTTTGATAGATGCTGTAAATAATTTACCTCTACATTTATGGATTGCGTTTCTGATTCAATATGCACTATTGGGAAATGAATAAATTTCATTTGACTACTAATTGGATTATGCCTTAACATTTATTCTTCAGTGTAACGTGTTAGTATACCAGAAAGAAAAGAGAAGAGGAAGAAGAAAAAAAAAAAAAAGAATTTCAGTTCTTAGCTCGAAGTATATACAACAGCAACTAACTTGGGTAGGAATTTTTCTTTTTAATGCAACAAAATATGTCCCCTTCTCAGCCGGTCCAAAATCTAGAGGTAGTGTTATCTGTTCTAACAACATTGTATATCGAAGGGTTTTTTGGCATAACCAGATGGGCAGCAGTTGCAAGTTGAAGTGATGCTAAGAATTGCCAAACAAGGCATTTTCTTTAGGATTCCCTTGGAAATTGCTGTGACGCTAACTTAAATCTGTTATAGATCACATTGCTTGATGCAGTAATAAAGACCTTGTAATTGATTACCAGTTAAGGTGCCTGCATGTGCTTTATCACGGGAGTAGTCAGTGCCAAATTTATGGCCACCGAACACTTGTAACTTGCGACTGGATCCGAAAAGAGCCAATTGGTACACTGCCACAACAATATTCCAACTACTTGGACCCTTTAAGCCTAACTGCCTAAGCGGAACCCAATGAAGTAATCAGTTTCCTATCTTCTTCATTGGACACATGATTGCCATACATTTCTTTCCCTTCTCACGTAAGGGCATTAATGTGCAATCAACAATAAGCAGCTGCAATTTGCAACATTATAGTTTTACCTCATATAATTCAACTCCCAGTTTACCTTACAAGCTTTCAATGGAAAACACTTGACTGCATAATGTTTGGTCTCACTCTTTTGGGCAGTATGTATTCAGGGATTGAGAGACTACCCATGAGGATAAAAAAAATGCCGCATGACTCGGTAGAATAAGAAATTAAGGAGCAAAACAGATTTTCTAGTCTCTAGCAAGGAGCTAGACTACATAACAGCATACCACAGAAAAATCAGACACCATGAGCTAGTATAATAGAAAAGAAATGGACCATTTTTTTCCCAGCATGAAAACATGGTAAGTATACATATTTGCTTCATAATTAAACAAATATTGATAACCCTTCACAGTTTTTGTATCTGTACAGGGATAATACCATAATATCAGAATGCAAAAAGTTGGATTTGAACAGGAAAAAAAAAGTTGCAGTTCAGTGATCACCGTTGATTCCAAAGATGCGAACCTTGTGCATGTGTGGGAATTTAGCTACCACCAACACAAACACAGCCAATGTGTTGAAGAAAAGCATTGGATTTTGATAATCTGTTGTGTGTGAGGCTATCAAATACCTGCCAAATGAAACATGAAGGGAACAAAATTGGTTCAGCTAAAAGGAACAATAATGCTCCGAATACTATGGGCACTGATAGTTCAAAATGTCATTTGATAAATAGTTCATAAGGAACAAACTAAAATTTAAAAACCACAAAAAAAAAAAGGAAAAGAGTGGTTTTTTACTACTCTAATTTTTTTTTTTTTTTTGAGTTATACTAAAGTTCCAACATCAGTAACATGTCAAAAGTAAGTCTACCATGCATCAGTCGATCTAAAGTTATCAAAGAAACACAATCTTAACAAGTCTACCTTGGGAACCAAAGGAACAGATCACATAATTTTAATAATAGACTTCTCTTGGAAGAAATAGTGCTTTCACAATAGCCAGCAAAAGGGACCAGCTCATATGAGAAAGCAAAGCACTGTCCAGTGACAAAGATATATCAACTTTTGAAACAATAATGATATGTGCCTCCTTTGAGCCTTTTATGAGAAGCTTTGTCTACCAAGCAAATCAACTCAAAATTTCCAAAAGAAACAGGAAAATGACTCACAGAGCATGATCTCAACCGCAGTACAAGAGGAAGAGCTCGATTATGGCTCAAATAAGCTATGTGTCAACGCATCTTCCTATTTGGGAGTGCCTTTGATGTGTAAGTGTGTGCAATCATTGCAATGCTTGATCAAACTCTCTTGTAGTCCAGCCCAAACCTGAAACCCTGACTAATTAAGCTGAAGGATTGGAACCAATTGAGGAAAACAGAAAGCCCAAAAGAAATAGATTCTATTATTGGGTCTTATACCAAAATGCTGTGTCCTCTCCAAGGGAGGAGAATGGGTTCAAACCCAGAAAATGTTAGAGAGGACTGGAGGTTTAGACCTGAGTAGCGTATCAACAGGACAAGCTCATCTAAAATTTAATAATTATGCAAATCCTATTCTACATAATATTAGACAAATTAATCTACTATAACAGAGATTTAAACTATCAACCAATTGCAAGCCAGTGCCTTCTATAATCAATGGAATTTCATAAATACTTTATTGTACCTAACCAATCTTTAAAATTTTGTGTATGTTTCACAATTTTTGTTTCAAAATCCAATTAAAAGACATGCATGATGCAGAACAAATTACTTACAGCACTACAGGTACAACAGTCAAAAACTTCCTATTGCGAGTCAGTTGCTTGCCATTTTCTATTTGTTCCCACCAAGTCAACCCATTGTAGATACCCTGATCATCAGCAAATGGAGTTCCTTTCTTCCAGTGAAAGAAGTGGTAAGTAATCTGAAGCAAGATACATCAATAAGTAACAAAATTAAGAGCAGCGAGATTTAGATAGCAATGAGTAGTGAGATATTAATTTCTCATCCATAGCATTGGGTACTACAAGATATTTAAACAATGAGAACCAATGATCTCTTGTAGAATATAAACATTCTTTCTAGAAGGCACAACAACCATTTGAAGTAACATAAAATGAAAGCATATTTTACACAAAGTACCAGGCAAAAAGGTGTGTTATCTCTATTCATGTAAATGAATTTTGCAATACAGCATATGGCTTAAAAGTCAAGTGAAACATAGTCAGTAAATAACATTAACCTAACAATATCGCAATAAATAAATAACTAGCAGAAACATAACTATCCTAACTTTCTGAATTATGCGACCTGGGAAGGAAAGAAGACCATGCAAAAAGAAATAACTCTGAAGGCTACAAAGATGACAATAACTAACTATTTATCACTTGGTTGCTTGTTAAGGGTTCTTGCAACAAATTTATGAAGAATTTAAGATTAATCACTATGAGAAAAGAATGATGCTTAAATCATGGAGTAATTAAGATTAGAAATAAACCAGGGGAACGCTATAAATATGATAATAGACGACAACAAAAGACTGCTAATCACTAAGTTAATTGTTGAGGTCTCTTAGAAATTGACAAAAAAATAGAGGATTCGGATATGCACTATTATCCCAAAAAAAAGAAAAAAACAGAGAGAGAGAATGCTTATTCTATTGCAGAGTAATCGAGTTTAGAATTTATATATATACCAAAACTACAATGGAAATGACAGAACAAAAGGAAACCCAACATATAGATCAGCCCATCATTCTGGACTGCAAATAAAGAAAAAAAAAATGAAGAGAGATAAATTATGAACCAACCCTAACCCTGAATCCAAAGAAACAGTGGATACTAAGAATATTGTATCGAAGGTGTGCAAGAAAAAGGATACTTCTACTAATGGTTACATATTTGTGCAAGTGCAAATCCAAACTTAGATTGGTAAATTATAAAAGATTAAGCAACTTCCCCAAGCCTAATTAAATAAAAGGTGACTCTGTGCTATGTGCAAATAACCTGCAATCTCAATGTTGAAGAAACCATTTTGATTTCCTAACAGGTCTCAATGTTCAAACAAGTACATGCCAATGCCTGATTAAACTAAGGAGGAGTCTCTGAATGTTAAAATTAGCTTCTGGAGTCTAAAACTCTAAATCTTTGCGTATAAAATTGAAGCTATCCTGTACTTAGCCTAGCTTCTAAAACTAAAAGTGTCAACGGGCCAGTCAGCAGGCAATCATCTATTATATGTTATCCAAATTATTGCCAGATGCAATAAATAATAGGCAACAAAAAAGATCACAATTTTAGCCCCTTTAAGTTACATATTCAAGATAATACTGAACGTAACAATGCACGCTGAAAATCAATCATTAGTTGAACAAAAGCTAATATCAGTTACAAAATATTAAAAATGCTTGCATATGCACTGTATTGAGCAAGAGAAAATCATTTGTATATGTCCGAACCCTCCATTACCATGTTCAATTAAACCATTGAAATTCATAGTTAACCGGAAACAATAAGATACCAATAATTTTGAGACTCTTGCATCACTCAGTTATTTTTTATTTCACACCAAATCCTAACAAAAGATACAAAATTTCCCTGCAAGGCCAAATGCCATGATCAACTGACCTACACCTCTAACTAAATTAATAAACTTTCAAGACTACACAATATCCCAAAGGGCAAACAAGAATCCAATTTAAAGCTTCCAAATCCGAAAAGACAAACAGATCCATCATAGCAATGAGAAGGACCATAAATCATGAAACAAAAAGCAAACAGATTAAAACCCAATAAAGAAAACTAAACAAATCAAAAGAATCCAAACCCAATTTCCAAAATTATTGGAAGAACAAGAAAGTTAAAATCTTACAAGAAAATGGGAGAGGTGGACAATGGTCCAGGCAATGCCAGGAGAGCAACCAAAGAGGGAAAGAACAATAAGCCAAGAAATGAAAACCATGAGGATATAGGTAGTCCAGACACCAGGGTATGTGAACCATTCGGTGTTCCTATTCACATCTGTCGTTGGCACAGCTTTCACGTACATTCTTTCTTTTGTTTAATGATGAGATTGGTGATAATATAACGGAAAAATAGATGAGATTTTTAAAGATAAATAACAATACCCAGAAAGAAAATAAGGATGAAAGATGGTGACCAAGCCAGGAAATACCGGATTTGGTGATGATGGTGTAGGTATGGCTCTCTCTTTCGATTCTCAGGTTGCGACGTTGGTCAAGAACGAGAGAGGGCAGAAAGGAAGGTTGAGGCAGGGTTTGAATCCTTAGTAAAACATCACAAAATAGAGAGAGGGTTAACTGGAGGTGGATGTTTAAGGGAAGTTAATTGGTTGTCAAGGATTATTCCATTTCATTGGGTTAGACTTTTGCTTAACAATACTTTTCAAGCTTAAAGACTATTTTAATATTGAATTTTTTTTTAAATACAAGAACGGTTTTCTTTTCTTTGTTCAAACAACAAAAAGAAAGAGAAGAAAATTACTGGTATGGCAGGCTTAATTTCAACAATGACAACTAAATTTGTCGTGGAGTTCAACACCATCAAGCCATTGAATCTGACAATCGAGCATGCCCTTTAAAAATTCCATGTATCAAAAATAAAAAACTTCAACAACTTAAAAGCAAGGTTTAGCCAAAATATTCGAGCACAAGTCTTTGAAAAGGTTTGACTCAATATATGCCACCAAACAAATTGTAATATACTATTTTCTCACATAAAACATGCTTATAATAAGTTTGTAAACAAAGAATAGAATTGAAATGAAATGAGAAAACGCACTTGTATTATTGAATAGTAATCAGTGCTTATATACAACTTTCTCCTAACTGAATTTATTATCATAACGAAAAATAAGACAAACTAACTAATTACAACTGTAAATGGATGGAATTAGTTGATTAGGATCTTCACTTTTCCGCCATTCTCAACTGTGAAAGCTGAAGAAACGAATGGATAACAAGCTTTTGTTGGTGCTGCTCGTGTACACTTAGAACAAACAATGTTACTTTGATTCTTTTATTAATGAACTCGAGTGCTGCAAAAACGTCATCGTCTTGCTTGAATATCCTTATTACCCGTGGGACCAACCAATAGCTTCTTCGTGAAACTTACAAATGCTGCAATAACCCTCCTGAAACTAAGGAGCTTGATGAGCTTTTGTAAAGAAATCAACAAGTGGTTTGAGGAGGAGACAGGCATAAGATGAATGAGACTAGTTTGGATCTTGTCCCGTACAATGTGACAGTCAATCTCTGAATGTTTAGTTCGTTCACGGAAAACAGGGTTATGAGTTATATGGATAGCTGATTGATTGTCACAAAATAGGAAAGTAGGTTGAGTAGGTGGGAGTTGAAGATCTTGTAAAACATAAGTAAACCACTGTAATTCACAAGTGGTAGTAACCATGGCCCTATATTTGGCTTTAGAGGAGGATTTGGAGATAATGCTGTATTTCTTGGACTTCCAGGATACTAAGGAAGTGCCAAGGAACACACAACAACCAGTAATTGACTTTCTAGTTAATGGGCATTATGCCCAATCTGAATTAGTAAAGACTTCTAGTTGCAGAGAAGTATGAGCACTATAAAATAAGCCTTGACTTGGAGCAGTCTTGAGATGCCTCAAAATTCGATGAACAAGCATGAGATGAGCTTCAATTGGGGTATCAAGATGCTGAGATAATTGCTGAACCACAAAGGTGATGTCAGGCCTAGTATTAGTAAGGTAGAGGAGCTTACCAACTAACCTTCTATAGGAAGAATTATCAGCTAGTGGAGGAGAATCAAGTTTAGTTAGATTGAAGTTGGATGGCAAAGGAGTATCAACAAGTTTGGCACTTAGAAAACCTGTATCTTCCAAGAGCTTAAAAGTATACTTTCTTTGAGAAGGTTAATGAGACTGGCATTTCTAGCAACTTTAAAGCCAAGAAAGTATTTAAGGGGGCCCAAATCTTTGATTTGAAGAGATGATGTAGATAGGCTTTGATTGACTGCAACTCATTAGAATTGTTGCTTGCTAGGATGATGTCATCAACCTAGACAAGCAAAACAATGAAGGAAGTGGTTGTTTGTTTAATAAAAAGATTGTTATCAACATGAGCTTGGTGGAAACCTTGACTGAGTAAAGCTTGAGACAAAGTGGCATGCCATTGTCTACTAGCTTGTCTGAGGCCATATAAAGATTTATTGAGCTTACAAGTTGCATTAGGAATATGACAGACAACACTAGGAGGGAGCTTTATGTATACTTCTTCATAAAGATCACCATGAAGAAAAGCATTGTTAATATCAAGTTGTTCAAGGTGCCAATTTTGAACTATTGCAATAGTAAGCAAGGTCCTTATAGTGGACATTTTTGCAACTGGAGAGAAAGTGTCCAAATAATCCACTCCCTCTTGCTGAGTATACCCCTTTGCTATTAGCCTAGCTTTAAGTCTTTCAACAGAACCATCAGCCTTATATTTGTTCTTGTACACCCATTTACCCTATAGGTTGTTTGTCAGGTGGCAAAGGAACAATTGTCCATGTATTATTAACATCAAGAGCATGCAATTCCTGTTGCATTGCTTCGAGCCAACCTGGAAGCTGAGTGGCTTGGCTGTAATTTTTTAAGTTCAATAAGGGAAAAATGGAATATGCAAAATACTTGTGGGATGGAGAAAGTGAGTGGTAAGATAGAACAAAAGATAAAGGATGGGGCATACCTGATATTGACAATGTAGAAGCATCACACTGTGAAACAGAATTGGTGTTAGTTGACAAAGGAGGGATCTGCTGCAAGTAAGAAGATGGGTGATGACGTCGAGTGGACCTCCTAACAGTAGTAGTAGAAGGATTAAATAGTGGTATAAGAGGAGAAGTAGGAGTAGAATGGTGAGAAGTTGAAGGAGAAGTAATAGGTGAAGAAGATGAATGCTGATGAGTGCAAGAAAATTGTATTTCAGTGGATAAATCATATGGAATGGGCAAAATAGAAGAATCAGGTGTGGAAGAATGTGAAGTGAAGGGAAAAATTTGTTCATAGAAGCACATTTAGAGAGATAAGAATTTTGTGAGAACTGAGATCATAAACTTTATATCCTCTAGTGCCAGATTTAAAACCAAGAAAAACACATTTTGATGCTTTAGGATCAAACTTAGTTCTATTTTGCTGAAAGGTTGATGCAAAACACAAGCAATCAAAAACTTTAAGAAGAGATAGATCAGGTGGACTGTTGAAAAGCATTTGAAATGGTGTTGTCTTAGGAATGACAGGTGAAGGTGGCCTATTAATGAGATAAACAACATGTGCAACACAATCACTCAAAAATTCAAAGGGTCAACGACTTTGTAATTTCAAAGCTCTAGCAGCATTTAAAATGTGCTGGTGTTTTCTCTCTATGTTATTCTGCTGTGGAGTCTCAATACATGTGGTTTGATGAATGATTCCTTGTTGGGCAAAGAATTCTGGAATGTTGAATTCTCGTCCATTATTTGTTCTTATGCATTTGATTTTCTTATTAAACTGAGTTTGAACAAAGAAACAGAATTGCATAACAAGAGATCTAGATTCTAATTTTGATTTCACAAGGTATATCCAAGTGAACTGACTATAGTCATCCACATCAGAGAGAAAATATCTGTGATCATAGATGGAACCTGTTGTAGGTACCCAAATATGATATGAACCAAACCAAATGGTGATTGTGTGACATAGTTGCTAAGAAGAAAATGCAACTTTTTTTGTTTAGCCAAATGGCAAATATCACAAACAATGTCTTTACTAAAAGAAATAGCAGAATTAGTTTTCTGAAGTTCTTGAATCCTTGGAATAAAAGCATGGCCTAGCCTAAAATGCCAAAAATCAAAGGAATGATTTGAAGTACATGAATTGACAGCGCTGGTATGAAAAAAGTTCACACTTACAGAATTAACCAATTTGTAGTGTCCTTCCCATTGTTCAGCTAATCCAATCCTCTTCCATGATATGATTTCCTAAATTATGCAATAATTACCTTGAATAATGGGGCAACAATGAAGTTGAGAAGTCAATTTACTGACTGAAATAAGATTGAAAGTAAATTGAGGCACATGAAGGACATTGGAAAGAATAAATTTATCATTAAAGGAGATAGTGCCTACATGTGTGACAGAAATAAGTTGGTTATCAGGGTGTTTAACAAAATAATTGCTTACGGGTTTGTAAGAGACAAACTAATCAAGAGAGCAAGTTATGTGGTCTGTGGCACCTGTGTCCACAATCCACAAGGAACTACCTGCAACTTGAGACTTAAAAGTGGATAAACACATACCAAAAACCTTTGATTTGGTAAGATTTGCAACATGGATTGAGGTAGCAGCAGAGTTGGAAATATACTCTTGATTTGTAGTTTGAAGTGATGCCATCAGCTGGTTATATTATTCCTTTGAAAGAAAAAAAATTGATCAGTAGGCTGCGGTACGAAATTAGCTGCTGCTGCAGCACCTTCTTCGGGTTTACTAGTATTAGCCATTTGAAAGTTGTTTGAGTACTAAGAAAATAAAGGAAAATGAGGGAAATTTTATTTTTGGGATTAAAAGAACAATGAAAGGAAATGATGCTCTGATCCCATATTAAGTTTGTAAACAGAGAATAAAATTGAAATGAAATGAGAAATCTTACTAGTATTGTTGAATACTAATCAGTGCTTATATACAAATTTCTCCCAACTGAATCTGTTACAAGAATGAAAAATAAGGCAAACTAACTAACTAATTACAACTGTAAATAGATTAAATTAGTTGATAAGAATCTTCACTTTCCTGCCATTCTGAAAGTTGAAGAAAAGAATGGATAAAAAGCTTCTGTGGTGCTGCGCGGGTACACTTTGAACAATCTGAAGTCGCTTTGATTCTTTTATCAATGAACTTTGGTGCTGCAAAAACGTCATCCTCTTGCTTGAATGTCCTTATTATTGTGGTACCAACCAATATCTTCTTCGTGAAACTTACAAGTGCTGCAACAGCTTATATAATTTATAACGTATAGAAAACCATTACTAAACCAAATGGCCGGTGAACATGTATCCAGACTAGGATGGATCCTCATCCTTTTTCAAAATTCACATTTCAAATAATGGATGCCTAAGAACTGCCTCTCTGTACTGTGACCAAAAATCCAACACCAACATCCTGGAAGCTGCCAACCTACACCAATGATCATTTGATTATATATATTTTGGAAGCACTACTTCTGGAGGTGATATAAAACTTTCATGGAAAACAAATATCTATTTCAAATGGACCTTGATTAAGACAAAATACAAAAATACTTTAATTTGTGTCCAGTCCATCCAAAATTAATGTTACAACAACAATCAGATTGATAAATCAAAGGGTGACGCATTTTCAACCCTGTCTAAACCCTCTACCAATCTTCTTTTTGCTGACTTTGTTCTGTAGCACCAAACCTCAAAAGCTTCACTCAGGTCAGGATACCTAGCCTGGTCAGCTTTCATCCAATCTGCCAAAATATCAGCTTGGTCATTTGATGGCAATGCTAGGATCAATGAAACAATTGCCCCCTCGATACTTTGGCACAGGTCTTCTTCCATCTTGCATGGAAAGCTAGAGTCTTCGTTATGTTTGGACTCTAAGATAGGCTTCATCTTCCTAATGTAAGGCAACCATTTATTCAACAGCTGCACCCGGCACAGTGCTGGAAGAATGACGTTTCCATAGCCAACTGCTTCCAGTACCTTTCCAGTCACCTCAATTAACTTTATTTTCAAACCCCACATCACAGAATTAAGTTTATCATCTTCAACTATCCCCAAAACTTTGCCGCTGATATCAGTCCAATTTGAAACAAAGTCCTTCATCAAATCCATTTTGGGAAGTATGTTACACATCCACTGAAGATCAGACACAGTCTGCAATATTTTGGCCTCCCCTGCCTTGGATGCGAGGTCAGAATCTAAAAGCATGGAAGACAATTGCTTTTCAAATGAAGAAAAAATTTTGGAAAGGCCTGTTCTCACAACTGATTTTACTTCATCATCAGCCATAACCAATGGCGTGTCCTCATCTTCACCTAGCATGTATTCTACTTGTTCCTGAGCAGAAATTTTAAGTTCATTACTAAAAGGGGGGCATGACCCACCGATAGATGTAGCAAAACGAACTGCTGAAACAAAAACATTTTTTGTAGCACTTATGTCTACTGGTTGAATTCTGGCTAGTATGGGCATAGCTATTAGACCCAGTTTTGAGACTGCTTTCAAGATTTCTTCCTCTTCGTTGTCCTCCCAAGGAACAGCCTCTAGGTACTGGATGCAGCTCTTTGTGATCTCTTCACAGCTGAATGCAACTGACGCCTCCAGTACACCAACAGCAGACTTGACAGAGTCCAAGGAGTCCAAAAGCAAATCCGCAGGGAGATACAGCAATCTCAATAAGTTAACATGATGTTCATAATTGAACTCCGAGCACTGAATCTCAATACACGTACCAGAGCTTGGATTAGAGATCCAATCTGCGAAAAACTTGCTCCTATTAACTAGAATGGAAGAGTGGGAATGGAAAATTTCAGGCCTTCCTCCACAATTTCTCAAGCTTACAATAATGTCACTGGTGCTCTTATCTCCAAGTCTGTAATGGTTGGCTACTCCAGTATTGTCCATGTGTGAATAGGAAGAATATAAAATTCATGATTCATACATTTAAAAGAATGAACATCCAAATTGAGGTGCCTGACAAGAAATAAAAATCAAATTGTATAAATACTGAGTTTGAGATTCATATACTAAAAAACAGCAGCCCTAGCTTGATTGATCTCCTCAAACTCTTAAGAAGCTTGGAGAATGGATTGTCTTGGGCTCAATTTCCCCCCTCCACCAATATGATGGGAGCTTCACCTTTGTGGTGAAAGTTGAAGGGAGACGGCTACCTCCCATTATGCAGCTCATGGCCCAATTAAGGCTTCAATGAACCAAAAAAAAAAAAAAAAGCAGGACAACTTCAAATCATGCGAACAAAGCATGGATCTGAAATGAGTGAAAAATGTTTACATATATTTATAATGGAAGATGCACTTTTGAGTAAGAAAAGCAGACATATGCATATGAAAACTATAAAATCAATATCAACATGACATCATTTCATATAGTTGCAGTAGGTGTGTCTGGTGGCACATGTAAACTAGATAAAAAAGAGTTTGCACTTCACAGACCAAAAAACATGTTGCCTATCAAAGCACAAACTCTGCCATATTAGTACTAGCAAAAGCAACTCTACATTCTTCTACTCATACTAATTCTCACGTTACCAGATATTATGGTACAATGCAGTACATACATCTGAAGAAGTAAACGAATTGTGACAACAAAAAACTGCAGCAGCTAAAAAAGGCTTCAGCCATTACCCTGGGGTTGTCTAAGCTTCTTAGAGATCATATGGTTACTACATATTGGGTTCCAACATCCAAGGAGAAAGAATACAGAGACCAATCATGATCCAGTAGCTTCTGTAGGGGGAAAAAAATTCAACTCTTTCAGACTAAGAATTCTTTAACACTTGAAAATGCCAAGTATAGTAACAAAATATTTTAAATTTCTATCACTACATCAACTTACGAATGCATTCATGATTTATGGATGCGTCTTACACGAGTTAGTTCTTTCCCAAGGGATTAAAAAAAAATAAAATAATGATACGTATAGAACAATGAAACCAGTAATCAAAAACTAATGATTCACCAAATGATACATAATTTTCAAGTGCTGTAAATTGCAATTCTTTCCTAAATAATCAACTCATATAAACTTGTCATCATTCACAAAAAATAAGCATCAAAATGCAGGGAAATGATCAATATTAGGTCCCAATGGCATGTACTGGAGGAAGAACAGGTGAATGAAATGAGGGGAAACTAAAACAATGATAGTGAAAAGGAAACATGAGATTGGTAACCACCATTTCTACAACAAATCAAACTAAGAAGCTTTTCATATATATATATATATGGCATGTAGAATAAAAAAGAACAAACATATGAACATTCTAATCCACTCCTCTGTTTTCGTGGAAACCAAACGGATTCAAAATCAGAAAAATATTCTAAATCTCAATTAACTGCAATAATCACACAATATATATCAAAACAACTACTAATCAAAAATCAAATAGAAAAGAGAGGGGGAGGACATATTTGCATTAACCGGAGGGAATTATGAGCTGAAACCGTGAAGTGGAGAAGGTGATTATAAAGTGGAAGCTCTCACCTCTTTTTATTTTTTTTATTTAGGTTTTGTTTGGAGATTGAGAGTTCAGTTTAAGCTGTAAGCTGTGTGAGAGAGATGGGAATGAAACTCCAATTACTCCCCCCAAACTCTAGAGTGACGATTTTACCCTTGAAAAGGACATTGCTGTGGCAATATTGCGAAAAGCGGCAGTGTGATTTTAGTCGATTTCAAGGGCGAAATTTGCTGTGAAAGTGCAACTTGGGACATTAGGGTAACATATGATTGGTAGACACAAAGTGAGTTAAGTTCCATGACAGTTGTTCTGAAGCATGCCTTTTTTTTTTTTTTCTTTTTTTCTTTTTCTTCTTCTTTTTTTGCGCCTTCCAGAGAGTGCTTCAGAAAAACCGTAAGATAATTCTTAACTATATATAATTTTTTAATTTAATATGCTAAAAAAATCTCTAAATGTAATTAATAAAAATTTATATATAATTACATATTGCAGTAATATTTTCAAATTTTTTATATATCAAATTGATAAATTATATATTAAAATGAAAACAATTCAAAAAATACATATTATAATGAACAATATTAAAATTTTTCAATTCAATAAATAAATAATATCTATAATAGCATGTTGTAATAACTGGTTATATCATGCATTCAAATATTATTTTTTAAGCCTCTTGTTACTCAGCCAGTTTAATCACAGTAGTAAGAAATTTTAATACAAGACATTCTAGAATTTAACCTTCTCCAAGTTGCAGTTGTTTAATTCTCCAACACAGGTTATATAAATATTTGATCCAATATTCATATGCATGATGATTCATGCCCTTCCTTTGATTCATTTAATGGTGAAGTGGTAAACCGCTGCATCCACCATATCTGCCAAGCAGTTTATCCATCCATGAATTAAGAGCTGTGGTGGAGATAGAAATTGACACAACTGTGTCTCTTGAGTTTAAGCCATCTTCTTTGTCGTGGGCCAAGCTTGCATTGTCGTCATGATTGGATTGCAGTTGAAGACATTAAGCTACCACACTGTAAAACTCTTATTTTATTTTTTTTTTCTTTTTTTAACTTTTCATTTACCACACTTATAGCATGAAAAAGTCTGCTGCCTTTGTTACTATTGATTGATGAGTGAAGTTATCAGTCACCAGACAGTGAATTTTAGTTTGTGTTAAAGAATTCTGTACAT
>CATIWR010556780.1:0-14798 GCA_949677035.1 Omphalea diandra | reverse complement strand
AATTAAGTGTTGTTTTACAGTTTTTAGTTAGTCTCTATATTTGAAGTTGGATGAAGTTCTTAATCTTCAAAGAAAGCAAAATGTCTCCTAATTCGTCACTGCAACTTCATAAATAGCGCCCGCAAACTAGACTAAGGTATGTTGACAAATTAGGCAGATGGATTTGCGACCCACTTCCCTGCTGCGACCAATTCAAAAAAAGAAGAGCCAAAGTAACAAACGAATTCGCTGTGAGTGTCACGCCTAAGTCGCAACCACGAAATTCGAAGTAACTCAAGAGGAAATTAAGTCCTTATACAATCGAGCCACTAAAGCGCTAGGATAATTTAACAAACGCCATCCTTGCTTACTCAGTAATGCTAAATTGAACTCATGCAACTTCTTCACCCCTAAACCCTCATTATGCTTACGAACACTAAGTCTCTACCAGCTCAACCACTTAATAACTTTATCGCCCCTATCACCAGTCCCCTAATAGAAACAATTCACGATACATTCCAGCTCCTCACAAAGGCTAACGGGCATAAGAAATACACTCATTGTATAAGTCAGCATGGATTGGGCAACATTCTTTAATAAAATCTCTTTCCCAGCTCCGAAAAGGCACTTCTTTTTCAAACCATTGAGTCTATGCTTGATCTTGTTCTCAATAAAAGAAAAAATAGCTCTTTTGTTTCTCCCAATAAACGAACGAAGCCCACGATAGTTGTCATGATCAGTGATTTGAGAGACATTTAGCAAAGAGCAAACAACCATTTTAGCAATCGGAGATAAGTTAGAGTTGAATAGCACATTAGACTTTTCTTTTGAAAGTTTATCATTTGCCTGGAAGCATTTTTATAAATCTGCAAGCAATCTCTCACATTCTGAGCTTTCTTACCATTAGCTCTAAAGAATAAAAAGTTGTCATTGCCAAAGAACAAATGGGACGTCACTAGTGCTTCAAGGGCAATTTGACAGCCATGAATCTTCCTACGAGTCTCATAATCACTAAGCAACGCCGATAGACCTTCAACACAAATAATAAACAAGTGGGGAGAAAGTGGATCACCTTGTCTCAATCCATGTTTCAGAATAATGGGACCAATCTCTTCACCACCATGAACCACTGAATACTTGACAATTGAAACACACCACATGATAAGCTTAATCCATTGCTCATGAAAGCTTACCCAAGACATCATACCTTGAAGGAAATCCCATTCGATGCGATCATAGGCTTTAGACATGTCAATCTTAAGGGCAGCCATACCCTCCATCCCATGTCCTTTTCGTTTGAGATAATGACCAATCTCAAAAGCAACCATCACGTTTTGCGATCAATCTATTCAGCACGAATGCACTTTGAGTTTCTGAAATAACATCCTTGAGAACCATCTTCATCCCATTAGCGAGCATCTTTGCCATGATCTAATAGAGAATGTTGCACAGAGCTTTGGGATGAAGATCAGCAAGCATTTCTGGATTCTTTTTCTTAGGAATCAGCACAATGGAAGTAGAATTCAAATCAAATGGGAAAGCACCCTCATTCAAGCACCTCAAACAGAAATTAGTAACATCAACTCCACACATATCCCAAAAGTATTCATAAAAGCCAGGATTCATTCCATCCAGGCCCGACGACTTGTCTGGGTGCATAGAAAAAATGGCTTCTTCAACTTCAGTTGGCTCAAAGGGATGGATAAGATCTCTATTTTGAGACTCAAAAACTCTAGAAGGAACAATAGAGAAAATTTGGTCACCAAAACAACCTCTCAAATGAAACAAATCAGAGAAATAATCAGCAATGTGACTTTGAAGCCCTGAATCCCACGTAAGCCAGTTCCTTTGAGAGTCACGAAGCCTAGAAATGGCCTTTTTCTTCTTCCTAGCCGAAGCATACTGGTTAAAAAATTTAGAATTAGAATCACCTTCAGACAACCAGAATTGCTTTGCTCGTTGACACCAATACATTTCTTGTCCTAACAGAAAATTAAGCTTCTAATTAACCTCTGAAAAACGCTGAACAGAGATGGGATCACGAAGAGGACGAAGCATTTTGACGCAATGATTACATTCCATAATTTCATTGTGAAATTTATGAAAGAAAGCGATCTCCAAAGTCTGCAAATTCTGCCCACACCTGACAATCTTTTCCTGCACACCCACCTGAGAATCAGAACCCTAGCTTTCCTCAACAATACGTCTGCAATTGTTATCCTTCAACCAAGCACTTTCGAAACGAAAACCTCTCCTCCTTCTAGTCCTGCCCGAAACCACAAAATCCAGAAAGAGAGAGGAGTGATCAGAAGTAGGAGCCTCTGTATTAAAGACTACAACATTGGAATAACACGAACACCAGGTGGAATTAGCCAGGGCCCGATCAAGGTGCTCCTCAATCCAATCCTTGGTACCCCAGCTTTTCTCCCATGTAAAACAATAACCCGACATGCCTAAATAAAAAAAGATCACAATCCTCAACTGCCCTACTGAAACCATGGATAAGAGGAGGATGTTGCAATCTACCTCCCTTTTCCTTCTGAGATAAGAGGTCATTGAAGTCGCCGATAATGCACCAAGGCAAAGAAGAAGAATTCTTGAGCCTTCGAAGTAAATCCCAGGACTCTTGGCGTCTACTCCTCTCCAGAAAGGCATAAGAACCTGTGAGACACCAGGTTTGCATTCCTCGAACATGACAGAAATGTTGATGTGATGATTAGAAAAACTGATAATTTTACCCTTACTCTGGTCTTCCCAAAATAAGGCAAGACCACCCCCAAAACTTGCCCTTTCCACATAAAACAGACCTTCATAGCCCAAATTATTTTTAACCCGATGATCTTTAACTTCCATAAGAAAAATAAAGAGGCTTTTTTTTAGAGACAAGCTTTACTAATACTTGAACTGTGCGTGGGCTACCCAACCCATGACAGTTCCGGCTTAACGTACTCACTGGGCCTGGGAACGAGCCCGCCAATATCAAATTTGTTGGCATGCCAATATCCTCTTCCGAAGAGCTATCATCCAGCCCAACTTCAGTAGACCCAATCACATCCCTGCCATCATCAACTCGCCTTTTATATCTGCAATAACCAACCCATCCTCAACCATCATGGTTGGCTCCTGTCCAACTTCTCTGCCTAACACAGCTTCCCATTCAAAGAGATACAATGCCCTCCAATTTCTCCACTCAACACGTCATTCCCTTTTTCCTGCCCACCATCACCTCCACTACCTAACGCAGCAATAGCGACTACTTGATTTCTTTCCATATCAACCGCCATCCTATGACCATCAGAAGGACCATACCTCAACCATCTTTCTCCTATCGTGGTTGAAGAACAGTGAGAAGAAGGTTTCATGAAATCACCATAAGGCCGTTCCGTTGGGGCCACTGCACAGTCAAATAATTTTTCACAAAAGCTATCCGAATGCCCAAGAATACCACAGTAGTGACAAAAGACAGTTCTTAACTGTTCGTGTTTGAAATGAATTTAGAACCAATCCCCATCAGGCCGCTTCATCTTCATCTTACATTTCAAAGGCTTACAAACATCAACCTCTATCCTAATCCTCATGTAATTCCTCCACGTACCTCCACAATTATTTGGATCAGCCTTCACAAACTTACCAATGTAATTCCCTACTTGGGCAACAACTTTTTCAGACAAAACCACAAGGTAAGTCATAAATTTGAATACAGAACTGCACAGGAAACAATGACAACTTTACAGGTTGCACCCCTAAGTCAATCTGTCTACAAATAAGGAGCTGGTTATCAAAAGACCATGGACCATTCTTGAACATCCTCTCAATGTCCTCGTGAAAAAATTGAAACAGAAATAAATTGGGTCCTAAATCCTTAATCCACACACCTTTCACTAGCCTCCACAGTGATGCCATCATGTTTTACATGGCTCCAAAACTAATATTTCGTTCTGTTAACAAACGGCCTACTATACTCCAGCGCAAATCAGTACCATCCCTATTCCCTCCATATCTTCAAGAACCAGTCCCCTCTCCTCCTCATCCTCTAAAGTAATATTAGCACAAAGATCCTCAATGACAGGAACATTATTGCTAGAGCCCACCATTGGAAGGTAAATGTGAGGAAAAAGAAAAAGAAAAAGAAAAAAGGAACAGGAAAGAGAAGATAAGGAAGAAAAGACTTGGGAAAATTCGAAACTTGTCAGAGGACAAGGCAAAACTCAACTTTTCATAGAGAAGACTCGACTAGAGTTTATTGTACTTAAGAATGATTTAAACAAGGAGAAACTTAAGAAAATTCAAGTTTAGACACACAAGAACTTAAGAATTATGATTTACATTTGAATGTAGGATTTTGTTTTTGTTTTGTTTTTTTTTTTTTTTTTTTTTTTTTTAAAATATGGTGTAGTATCTAGTCGTTATGGAGTCTTATTTATAGCTATATTTAAATAGAGTAGCTGCTGGTTTAAGTGCAGGGCCGATTTTGTGATTTTCATATCTGCCAGTGAAGCAGCTTCATAGCTGGTGTAGTAGGTCCTGCTATTTTAAGCCTGTTAGTTTCCATGTCTTTACATTAACATTTCACATGTTTGTTAGTTCTCATTTTTGTATTTTTTTTTTTTTCTTACATTACGTTGTCTGCTGTTGTAGCTCATATCTGCAACTGACCGGCATAGGCCTTCAACAGACCATCCCGTCAAGATCCTTTCCAGAAGGCAACCTGGTACACTCAAATTTAAGATTAAGCCAGGTATATATTTCAGCCCATAAGGCTTCTTAGACTAAAAATGATCACTTGCAATGTATTCTGGTAATTTTGTGCATGGTTTACTTGCCAGCAGGATTTCTCAAGGGTTACCAGGAATCCGTTAAATTTTGATAATATTGATTTGTAGCAACGAGTTTCAGCTCATTTTACTGGCTGGCTGAGAATTTCAGAGGTTGATCTAATAATGTTGTGGCTTCTTAATCAGGTCCCGAGGGTGGAAGTATAGATGGTCGCACTAACAAGGTCTCGTCGTTCCTCCTCTTTCATCCATTGTTGCCCCTTGCCCTCTCCATTCAACAAACATTGTTCTTGCAGCCATCAGTTAATATTCACTTCCGGGGATGAAAAATAGTTGTCTTGCATGTTAATCTCCCATTTGTGATGCAGCCTCATCTGATATTTAAGATTAAATTGTGAACAATGTAGTTATTATGTTTTCATTTATTTAATCATCCATTATTATACTTTGTCAGCTTTAATACTATAGTCTCATGGAGTTGTAACATTAAGTCAAGTCTGACAAAGTGGTTCTCAAACTTTGCACTCTTGGCGTTCTACCTATCTAGCTATAAATAGACTGATTTTCATGCGTCAAACCATGTGAAAGTTGCATCACTAATGTCTGTTTGTTGTCAAACATAATCTAGTATGTATATATTCAACTGGCTTATGGTAGTGGAATATGTAAATTTTCTGGTCTTTACACAGCTTATTGGCATCTCTAACATAGTTTAAAGAGTATATTGGGTTATGGGGAATGGAGAGTCAATACGATTCTGGATTGGTAGTTGGATTAAAGGCTTTGATTTCCTGCATGGGGTTGGTGAATATGGCTCTTAGGAATGGTCTAGAATTTGATAGAACTTGTCTTTTGAGTTCATATATCGCAACTTAAGGTAAAATGTCAATGGTAAGGTTGCACAGATGATTTTGATGATGATAATTCTATAAAAAAAAATGATTAAAAGTTTGTGAACAGACTAATTATTGAGTTTATTTTGGAGGTATTCCAGGAATACAACTCAGTCAGGTTGTCTTTTGACTACTGAAATACAAAGAAGAGTTCTTGGAGAATATGGAAGAAAGCTTGAAGATTCTAAGTGAAAAAAAGTTCGGGAGTCCAAATAGTTGGAATGTGTTAGCAAAGCTAAGGAATTTTGAAAGTAATATATGTGATTTTACATTGCATCTAATGTTTTAAAATTTGTCAATGTAGAAATTAAATGACTTATTGGATGTTGAAGTCGTCTTGTTTATTTAGGAGTCAAATGTTTTTAACAAGTTTTAAAGAAGTAACTTTTTGAGTTTGAAAATGAGAATTAAACTGGGGAGGAAAAATTGGCATCCATCTTAGGATAGCTATAGTGGAAAGTCGATAACACCTTAGAGCTTGTGGGCAAGGAAATGGAATTCTTTGAGGTAGATTTTACAATGGACAATACAATTAGGCTGTATCTGAAAATTGTTTTAACCTTTAAATGGAGCTAGTAGCGGAGAGAATTTGTGGATTCTTGAGTGGTTGCAAGCAAAAGAGCCAAACCACTATAAAAATCCTAGGTTTGCATTATTTTTTCCCCTTGTAATTTGCTTTAATCTTTAAGTCTGCCTATTTTATGCTGGAATATGCTTGCTTGATTGAAAATGGCTTGATGGTTGAATGCTTCAAACAATGTATAATTTGTACTAAAACAAATTATTGAACTCGGGGGTACTGAAATACTGCATGTGGATTTGATGTGATAGTATTTCGTACCCTTAAATTATTTAGATCTAGACTTGTTAGATGTTAAATTTGCTTGCTTGATGATGCAATGTAATTAAAAGCACATGAAGCGCTAAAGCGAAGTGCAAATGGGGGTCTATCGCTTTTAACACTTCCAGGCGAGGCACCTTTACTGAGATGCACACTTTGTGCACTTAAGCAACGGTTTTTTCTTTTTTTTTTTTTTTTTCTTTTGAAGTGCAAAGCAAAAAGCGCTTGCTTTATTAAATTAAACAATTCTAGATAATTCAATCTTCTTATTTAGTTAGTGTCTTATTTCGACTCAGTTTCTATTTCTTTAGTCTTATCCTATTTCTACTGCTTATCTTATTTCCATCCTATTTACTGTCTTACATAACACTTTTTTTTTTATTCTACTCTACTGATTTCCAATCTTATTTTCACTCCGCTTATTCTGTCTTGTTGATTTTTTTTTTTTTTTTTTTGGATATTCTACTTCACTTCTTTTCTGTATTGTATCACTTTTCATCTTTTGTTCTTTTATCTTTTACTTATTTTTCCTAATCATTTAGTTTGTATGTTTATATTCATCCTCTAAATTTCACTTATTGTTAATATCCTTTTATTCTCATCTTTAATATAATTTCTTAGCTTTAATTTTATTAATTATTTAAAAATCTGTCTATTACTTCAATAAAGTGAGCATTTATTTCGTGCTTTAAGTGTGATAAGACATCGTTTTGAAGACACCTTTCGCTTTTGATTAACTTGGCTTGATGTTTGAATATGGACATATTCGAACTTGTCAAAGGAACCCCCCTTAATAATAAAGTAGTGCTTTGGTGGTTTTACGCGAAGAAAAAATTGCTCTATTCTGTTTTTTTTTTTTTTTTTTCTTATAAGTATCTGTGTTTTTAGTATACTGTGGTATTTTGATTGAGAGCTACCTTCTATCATCTCATATTTTGCCTGTGTATTTGGAGTTACTTTAATTGTGTTTAAACTTGCATAGGCATAGATTAGAAGACTTCTAAGAATGAAGTTATGAATTAAGGCCATGTTAAGTAATTAAAATTGTAATGTAATAATAATAACACTACATTCTTAATTGCTTTGTTTGGCAATGTAAGAAAAGTTTATTGTAATGTAATACCAATTTTATTAAGTAACTAAATTCTCTTAAGTCATAATGCTCGTTATAGATAAAATGTTTGTAATCATGAATTTGCTCACTCCGCTGCCATTTTTACTAAAGAAGGTCGCCCTTTTGACTTCCATCACTCCTGCCACCTTTAGCCACCATTACCACTATCTTCAATTTGGACCATGACCATCGATAAAATTGTCCTCTTGACCATCATCATAGTTATTATTGTCATGCACCACTATTGTTAATAACACTATTTTGTAATTATTAATCTAAATAAAAAAAATATAAAAATAAAAAATATGTTTTACTACATCAATTTTATTCGTAGACCAAATATAGAAATATAATAACCATTGTATTGCATTATGTCTATTTATGTTATGATGTAATTACTTATAATGTAATTAAATATATAATAGAATAAAAAGTATAACTTATAATGATTATTACAATCCTATTTTCAATTCCAAAAATAAAATTAATGAATATAATGTGTTATTTATTTATATTATCATTGATTGTGGTAGTCGAAGATGGCAATAGTGGTGGTAGTAGTTGGGGGTGGCGGCCCTAGTGTGGTGGTGAGGGTGGTAAAAATAACAGTGATAACAGTGAAAATAAGCAATGTATTCATGATTACATATAATTTTGTATGTAATGAGTATTATATGAATTAAGACAAATTAATTAAATAATACAATTGGTATTTTTTTTTTCTGTAATCAAGCTAAATAAAGTAATAAAAGAATGTAATATTATCACAATAACATCATAATTTTGATTATGCCTTACTAAATATTTTTTTATTTTATTATATCTTTGATTACATTGCAAGTGATTGTGTCATATTAAACATAGTCTAACTTAAGGAATTTGAAAAGCTTAATTCACCATCTCCTTTTAAGCCACACGTAGGATCTGTACTTAGTATAAGAGCAAGTCTAAGCCTGTGAAGGCTTAACATCCTTTAAGTACATAAAATTGCCTCAAATTTGCTCCAAATTCCTTGATGCCTAAGGGGAAGTCTATTAGCTCATCACCCTTATCTAATGAAATAAACTAGTAGAGGTAGGCAAGTACTTCAAAACCTTTGCTCCAAGGAACATATTTATGAGGATGAGAAATTAATTGAGCAAACCTCTTTAACTTGTATGCGTTTTTTTTTTTAAAAAAAAAAAAAAAAAGCATCCTCTTGAAGGATAGCTATTAAAGAAGGCAATAGCCTATTGTCAAGGCATTGCGTCAGCACTTAGAGTTTTAGGCTCTAATATATTTGGCAGGCAGAAAGAAGAATGGGAAGGTGAGTTAGTAAAATTGAAAGGCATTCTTGACATGAAAATTCAAGAAGTTTTGAAAAGTAGTTATGATGGATTAGAGCGCCATGAAAATAATATATTTCTTGATATTGCATATTTCTTTACAGGAAATTTTAAAGATGACGTCAAAAGGATTCTTGAAGTTTTTGGTTTTTATCCAAAAAAAAGGGATAAGTCATCTCATTGACAAATCTCTCATAACTATTTTAAACGGTTGGTCCAAAATAACATATGCATGACTTGGTACAACAAATGGGTATGGAAATTGTTCATGAGGAATGGAAACAACGTGGAGGTCATAGCAGATTATGGATTTCATAGGATATTTTTGATGTCTTAACAACATATATGGTAAAACCAAAACCTGCAATTTTCATTTTAGCTTTAATGAATTAATACAATGGTTATATTATTTTTTTTCATTTTTTGTTATATATTTTATTCTCATTATTTTGTTTTTTTTTTTTTTTATAAGGGAACTGAAAATTTTGAGGGCATTTTATTTGATATGGATGAGATTGGCCAATATATGGAGCTTAGTTCTAAAGCTTTCATGAAGACGTGCAAACTGAGATTCCTAAGAATTTCCAACAATGGAAGGGATACATAATACTACCTCCTTATGGCCTTGAATATCTTCCAAATTAGCTAAGATATCTTTGTTAGCCTCATTACCCTTTGAAATCTTTGCCACTAAAGTTTTGCCCAGTGAATCTTGTAAAGCTTCATATGCCTGAGAGCCAACTTGAACAATTTTGCGATGGACATATTAAGGTAAACTTTAATGTGCTTTTGTATAAAGTTTAATTTAGCTACGTTTTGTCAAATTTGGATATTGATATGCATTTTTTTTTATTATAGCCTCTCAAAATTTTGAAAGTTATGGACCTCAGTGATTCTAAATGTCTAATCAGAATTCTAGACTTGTATGCAGTCCTAAGTTTGGAAAAATTATTATTGAGTGGCTGCAATAATTTGACTGAGATTTCATCATCTCTTCAATATTTGAGAAAGCTTAAGCTACTAGGTTTGGAACAGTGCCTAAGTCAATGTAATTTGCCAATTTGCCTTCATTTGGAAAAACTTGAGTTCTTTTATCTTGTAAGTTGTTCAAAACTCAAAGAGTGTCTAGAGATTCCATACATTATAAGGGAAATTTTTTTTTTTTTTGTAAAACTCTAATAGAGCAACTACCATCATCAATTGGAAATTGCTCTTGACTTATCTGACTATGGTTGTGCAGTTGTACGAGGCTTACGAGTCTTCCTCAAAGCATCTGCAATCTGAAGTCTCAGGTGTATCTTGATATCTCAAAATGTTTATATCTCAATGAATTGCAATATAAAATAGGAGATTTAAAATCTCTGCAAGACCTTAGCACAAGTAAAAGTGGCATCAAAACAACACCATCTTCCATTAATCAATTGAGAAAATTAGAATATTTATCATGTGATGGATGTGAAGGTTTAGCAAAATTACTTGCATTAATAGGTTTATCCTGCCTAATTGATGTTAATCTAAGGAAGAGTGGCATATTAGAAATCCTAGATAGTGCTAGCTCATTAGCATCATTGAAAAGGTTATACTTAAGAGATTGCAAGAGCTATGCTTGATCAAATTAAATGCATCAAATTGCACCTCTTTGGAATCTGCATCATGTCATTGCTTTTAGATTGTAAACTTGGGTTTAATAACTGCATTAATTTGAATCGCAAGATTGTGGATGATATTTTAGATATTTTAGCAACGCATCTGGTAGGAAAGGTATCTATCTATCCCTCCCTTTCTCTTTGTCTCTCTCTAGTGTATGCATATAAATTAATTAATCTAAATATATTAATTGTAAAGGAGTAGAGAGTTTCTCTACATATCCCAGGGAATGAAGTGTCGTAATTAATGAGATATCAGAGTAAGAATGGATCTTCTCTTTCATTCATACTTAACCCCAATCACTTCAACCTTGGTTTTTCTTTTTACACTATTGTGTATCCTAAATATTATAGTTGGTGGCACATTGGTTTTGTAGCCAAGGCAAATTAGTTTTGTAGCGAAGTTCATTGACGAATCTGGACATAACATGGAATTCAATTACATTGAGTAGTCCTTTTACCCTTCTCAGTTGTATTCAAAACATATTTTCCTTTCATACACATGTTTTCATTCTAAAAAAATGTTTCATTAAGACCTCATTTTAGTTCTATTTTGGAAATCACAATTATGAAAGAATTATTAAGTATGCGATGAATCTTATATATGACAACAAAAAGAGAGAAGAAGATGATGAAGACCAACCTTCTCATCAATTTAAAATAATGAAGCATAGCCAAGATTTTCTAACTATCTTCTCCCACAAGACACATAACAATAATAATATTATTAATAAGAGATAAAAGGCAAAATCATGACGAGGGACGAAATTGAAGATACTCCGTGCCTAGGTCTAAATTTCTCCATATCTCTCTCAAATCTTGTTCATCTTAGTTTTCTGCCTAGCCTGGCTCCCTCTCTAACCACATCACATCATACGTTTTTTGATTTTATAACCTTTAAACCAATTTCCATGTTCTAAGGTCATTACTTTTTCATAAAATTAGATAATCACACACAAAACTTGACTCACAAATAATAGTAAAACTAATGTTTACTCATTAATATTAATATTAATTTGAAAATATTAACAAAACATGAATAGGTCTCTATAATTTACAAGATTCAACAAGAAATTATAATTAAATTTCACTTAATCAAATTGATATTTCAGTTTTGTTGCTAGAATTATGAAGAGACTTTGAAAGTGTGGCTTCTTCTCTCCTTCTTCATGTTCGTCCCTTTTTCTTTTTCCCTTTTTTCCTTCTCTTCTAGTCTAGAAAAATCTAAATCTGTTGTCCTTTTTTTTCCTTAAAGTGCTAATATGCATTTTATTAATATATGTAAGTTTATTTATATAACATATAATAAAGTTAGATTAAATGTTAGATGCTTATTATTTTTTTTTCCTTTCTTTTTCTAAAAGATTTATGATTCTATAATACACATAATATTTAAATTACTACTTTATTTTATAACATACATATATTTTATTCTATAATATGGAATCCTCATATTAGTTTCCAGTACTCTTCTTTGGTTCTTCCTATTATTGTACCTCATATAATAAATGTTATGGTCTCTAATATTTATATATCTATTACATAAATATCTTGGCTTAGTAAAAGTTTACTTCCTCTTCAATTGCTTTTGATGTGAGTTGAATAAGACATGGGATGCATTTATTAGTTTCACAAGCAAAGATGTACATTAAGATATGCAAATTCTCCATTATTAGACTAGGTTATTCAAACCTAAGTCAAGACTCTCTTTTGATCTTGACAATATAGATTGAAAGGTTATAATATCAATTTTAAGTTTTTTTTTAATTGTTTATAAGAATTATCTTCAATGGAAGTCAAAATCTCCATCTTTTAGAAGAATATCCAAAATCGTGATCGATATCCCCTAAGTCACAACCGTGACACTGCTATAGGAATGAATGAAATTAGGCGAGAGGAATTCGCTGGAGAATTCGTAACCGCGAATCAGCTGAAAGAGCCTTGGTTGAATTACATAGCGATTTAGAGTCTCAGTCGAGCCTAAGACACAGTGATCTCACGATCGCGACTTTTGATAGTGGTCAGAATACAAAGGCTATATTTTTCTACACAACCAATGGACAGCTGACATGTGGACTAGCCATTAGACACAAGACAAGATTCTTGCCTTAATTTTCGACTCCTCAGTGCAAGTTGAAAATTTGCGACCGCAAAATGGGAGTGTCGCCGTGACTTTCACTTGATAAGCATTTAATGCTCAATCTGCCTAACACAACTTGGAGATTGATGATAGTTTTAGAGTAATGTCTTTTGGAGAATGTGGGCTATAAATACTCCACGAAACTGATGTTAATGCAAGAGAAGAACTATTGGTAGTGTCAAAACTCTTACAAAGTTAATTCTCTACTTTAATTCCTTATTTCTTTGTGTATGGTTTGGTGTGAGCTTTAAACACTCTTGGTTAGGGTTTGAGAGTGATCCCTTAAATAGAAAACTCTTGGTTAAGGTTTAAAAGTGAGCCCTTGAATAGAAAACTCTTGGTTAGGTTTGAGAGTTAGCCTAGTTGTAAAACTCTTGTATAGGTTTGAGTGTTAGCCTTGGGAAAACACTTGTAAGGTTTGGTGTGAGCCTAAAAACACTAGATTGAGTGTGAGCCTTGGGAAAACACTTGTAAGGTATGGTGTGAGCCTAAACACTAAGTTGAGTGTGAGTTTGTAAAACATTAGTGATTGAGTGAAACACCCAATTGGTGAATTGGGGAGTGGATGTAGGGTTGGTTAATACCTGAACCACTATAAAACTCTTGTGTTCATTATTCTCCTTCTCTTTCTCTAATCTTTCATATTTGTGAGCTTCCTCTAAAATCAAAAGTTCAAATTTATCACCAATTCAACCCCCCCTTCTTGATGCATTAAGGCCAAAGTCCATGGTGCTTGGATGAACTTGTGAAGATAGATAAATGCATCTAGTCATGGTAATTGATGGTTCTTTTGATCATCAAGTGGGCTATTGACCTACCAAGGATGAGTAAACATGAGCATAGGGAGATTGTGTCCTCCACAGTCACTTTGATACTTCAATTAGTCAAGAGAACTTGAAAGCTTTTTTAGAGTAAGAGTAAGTAGTAATGTAGAATTCTTAGAAAAAATGTACCTTATAAGGTTTGAAAAAATGACTATTTATACTCTTGTGCCTTCTAGATTCTTCTTAAGTAGCGCTAGGAATAGTATTTGTTATCCTTGTCTGCATATTCCTGCAATATTATAAGAAACACACAATTTATAACCATTTTTTAGCATTTGAATATTATATATATCCTTGTCTTTTAGTGTACTTCCTGAACGGTATAGTCATTCACATTTATGGTTTGTTCTTTCATCATTCGGTTTGGAAGAGTTAATTTCCATTGTCATTCAACTCATTTGGTTCGTTCTCCTTTGGATACATGCCTTTATGTTTTAGAGACAAGTGTCCGTTTATTAGGTGTTCAGTCATGTGAACGTTATCAATGGGTTGAACAATTAACTCATATTCTTTAAATATATTAAATGACCCCTATAAGAGCCTAAAGAGAATCATCTTTCAGCTTAGCCTATGTCATGGAAGTAATAGTCCTAGTAGAGATTGGAATGAACAACCCCAAAGTGCAACACTTTAATCCAGATGTTAATAGTAAAGAAGTAAGATTACACATTGATTTGCTTGAAAAACAAAGAGAACAAGCAGCCCTTCGAACAACAGCATATAAAACAAAAGTTGCTTCATAACACAATAAAAAAGTTTGCCAAAGATCTTTCTAAAAATGCAATCTTGTATTTACGAAAGCTAAAATAGGCAAAAAAGATGCTAGGGTAGGAAAATTGAGAGATAACTGGGAAGGATAATACCTAGTCGAAAATGTGACAAGAAATGAAGCTACCAGTTAGCAAGTTAGGGGGATAATCAATCCCTAAATTCTAGAATGTAGTTATCCTTTGTAAATACTATAAATAAAAGAGGTATTTAAGTACATACTATTCTTAAAAGGTTTATATCCTAAAAAGCCATAATATTTTTCATCTTTATAATATTATAGGTTTAGTTCAACCAGTAAAACTATAAAGTCAAAAATGAAAGTTCGGCTAGCCTAAGAAAGCCATAAAAATTATATATATATATATATATATATATATATATATATATATATATATATATATATATATATGTTTTTGTCTCTCAAAAAGACCGAAAAAAAAAAAAAAGAGGGGGTGGGTTGGTCGCTCAACCGCAAACAAAATAACAAGAA
>CATIWR010556751.1:0-15578 GCA_949677035.1 Omphalea diandra | reverse complement strand
TTGATAAATTCTGTGGAGTTGCTAGAGCTGTGAGATTCTTTTTATTTCTAAATTATTGGACTTTATAAAGTCTTCTTCCATTCTTTTGTGAAACAACTTATGAATCAAAACAATCCAAAAGCCCAAACCTATCTCCAATTTTTTTTTATTTTTATTTTTGTAGATTAACAAACAACCACACTCATCAAGTCTGGATTTATATAGTTGAGACTGGACAGATCCAAGGCCAATCCTAACCTATGCATGTTTGGGCTTTCAGATTACAGAAAGAAAATGTGTCTGTTTTATTTGGCTAATTCAAATCAATTTTCGCTCTAGTTTTTTATTCTTTTCCTCTTTAAAAAAATTTTTCAAAGAAAAATTTTGTCCAAGAATATAAAGAAAATCTTCAAGGAAATTAATATAATAAAACCAAGTTTTATGCATTAAACTTCTATAAAACATTATTTACGCATAAGATCGTATTAATTTTTATTATAAAACTTCGACACTTGATATTTATTATATGAGTCAAACGAGAAAATAATAATAAATAATTATTTCTTTTTATTTATAAAATTAACATAAACAATTATTTCTTTTTTTATTTATAAAATTTAAAATATTTGACACTTAAAAAAAAAAGAGTTAAGCGAATTTTTTGGAAAAATAAAACTATGTAAATAACATTTTCTTTTTGAAATAGTGAACAATCTAACAATTTAAACTAAATACTAGACTGAAGTTATAACATTTTGAAATAAGAAAATTAGGAGATGATTCCAATACAAGGTTTAAAATATCTTCTAGATTAAAAATTAATAAAATTTTTTCTTTTAAACAGTATATTAAAAAAATAAAATAAGAATATAATTTTCATTATTTTTCTTTTTTGATATTTTAATTTATTTTAAAGTTTAAAAATAATTTTTTAAAAAAATTTAAATATCTCATTGTTTTTAAAATTTTATTTTTTAAATTAATTTATTTTCTTGAAAAGTATAAAATTATTATATATATGATTAATTTAAAATTTTAATTTATTAATATTTAAATTATTTTTTATATATTAAAATTATATCAAATAAAAATATTAAAATATTATTTTTAAGAAAGAACTTCCTAAAATTATTTTTTGATGTAACTAATGGCATTGAAGAAAATAATCATTTTTCAAATAAAATGATGAATTTTGTAATCCCCCGGCTAACTTCCAACTCCAAAGCCGCAAGGTGAAACTCTTCGCTTTCCCTCATTTTCCTGCCAACCAATCATCCCTTGTCATTACTTTCTCCTCACTGCATCCCCGAGATTCCGTTCCTCCTTCAGTGCCACCATCATGAAACTATCCTAACTAAGGAAACCTGCTTATTACTCATCACCCACCATCAAATCCCATCGTCGTAACATGGATTTCGTGGAGCTAGAAGCGATCGAAGGCCTACGCTGGTCATGGAACGCATGGCCCACAACGAAAAACGACGTCACTTCCCTCATTATCCCACTCAGCATCATGTGCACCCCATTAATGCAATCTTCTGAGCTCCCGATTCTCCCTTACGAACCCCTCACCTGCACCAGCTGTGGCGCCTTCTTAAACCCATACGCCCGTGTCGATTACCAGTCTCGCATTTGGGGCTGCCCCTTCTGCTACCAAAAGAATGCTTTCCCTATCACTTATTCGGGTATCGGCGAAACCAATCTCCCAGCTGAGCTTTTTCCTACTTATAGTACTGTAGAGTATAAATTCGATAAGATCGAGGTGAAATTCGGGTCAAATTCGAATCTTGGGTACGGTTGGGCTAATGGATTGTCGTCGTCTAGTGCGTCTTTGTCGTCGATGGCGTCGGTGCGGGCGCCGAGGATAGGTGGTGGTGGAGGAGAGGGGAAGGGGGTGGGGCCAACGTTTGTGCTTGTGGTGGATGCCTGTACGGTGGAGGAGGAGCTGGCGGCTCTTAAAAATGAGTTGTTGTTGGTGATTGAGCAGTTGCCGGAAAATGCAGTGGTGGGTTTGGTTGTGTTTGATTCAATGGTTAGGGTTTATGATTTGGGGTTTTCCGAGTGTTCGAGGGTGGTTGTGTTTCACGGCGAACGTGAGGTTTCATTGGAGCAGGTAGAATTTTGCTTTATTGTTGTTATATTCTTTTAGTCCAGTAGAAATGCTGAAGTTTGTATTATTTATTGATGTGTTGTGCATAATATGCAGTGCTTGAAGTGGCACTTGAATGTTTAGATGGGCTTCTTTTATGATTGTTTGAATTTTTTTCATTCATGATTTTTTGAATTTTATTAGTGAAAAGATTAGCATTGTGTTCTTTAAGTTATTGTCTACGTTTTCATTGCTTCTATGGTTACTTTCATAATCTGCACATTATTGATCTTCTTGTTGTCAGATTCACCTTTGGTTTTCTTGGTTACTTCCATCATTTTTTAAGACACCTGATAAGGGCATATCCTCTGCCTTGCGTTCCTATATGAAGTGTATCATCGGTCATGCATGTTGTACAATGATATTTTCGAAAAGCTGCATGTTCTTTGTTATGTCAAAAGCTTTTTAATGCTTCTAATCTATCCGGAAAAGAAAATAATGGTGTGTGCCTGAATCAGATTTTTTTTTTTTTTCCTTTTAAAACTGTAGATCCAACAATTTCTGGGTACACATTGCAGTAAGCTGCAGCAACTTGGAAAAACACCATTTAGCCAGAATCAGGGATTTTTGCTACCTATATCTGAATGTGAGTTCAATATCACAACAGCAATTGAAGAAATTTGTTCTTTATCGGTAGTCATGGCTGGTCATCGCCCTGAAAGGTGTACTGGAGCAGCAATATCAGTTGCACTTAGACTTCTCGAGGGATGTGCAGTGCATTCGGGCTCTCGCATCATGGTCTTCACTTCTGGACCTGCAACCTTGGGTCCAGGGATGATTGTAGATTCAGATCTCAGTAATGCCATCAGAACTCATAGGGACCTCATCAATGGTCATGCACCTTACTATAGAAAATCTTGCAGCTTCTACCATCGGTTGTCACAGAGATTATCAAATGCATCTGTTGTTCTTGATGTATTTGCTTGCTCTCTTGATCAAGTAGGAGTGATGGAGCTAAAAGCTCCCGTAGAGAAGTCAGGTGGATTCATGATGTTGGGAGAGTTATTTGAGTCTGATCAATTCAGAAAGTGTTTGCGGCACATTTTTAGTCGTGATGAAGAGGGTAGGTTGAAGATGTATTTTGATGCAACTGTTGAGGTGATCACCACCAAAGATATAAAAATCTGTGGAGCCCTTGGACCTTGCGTTTCTCTCAAGAAAAAAAATGGTTTAGTCAGTGACCGTGAAACTGGAGAGGGTGGCACCTATGCCTGGAAGTTGGGCACACTAACTAATAAAACATGCATAGCTTTCTTCTTTGAATTAGGGGATGAACAAAGGGCCCATCCTGGGTCTGCATTTTTTATACAGTTTATTACTCGTTACCGACATGGAAATTTGGGAATCCGGAAAAGGGTTACCACAGCTGCAAGAAGATGGGTTGGCAACAAGTCTGCAGAAATTACTGCTGGTTTTGATCAGGAAGCAGCAGCTTCAGTTGTGGCCAGACTTGCCATTCACAGAGCAAAGACATGTTATGCTCGAGACGTTATTAGGTGGCTGGACAACAACCTTATTTCTTTTGCATCCAAGTTTGGAGACTATATCCAGGAAGATCCATCTACCTTCCAGTTGTCAACAAACTTCTCTCTTTACCCCCAGTTCATGTATTATTTGAGAAGGTCCCAGTTTATTGATGTTTTCAATAGTTCTCCAGATGAAACTGCATTCTTTCACCTGATGCTGAACCGTGAAGGCGTTGTGGGTTCACTTATCATGATACAACCTACACTTTTTCAGTATTCCTTTGATGGCCCCCCTATTCCGGTCCTACTAGACATTCGCTCCATCTCCCCTGATGTTATTCTACTTTTTGATTCTTACTTCCACGTGTTGATTCATTATGGGTCCAAGATTGCTCAATGGAGGAAACTTGGCTATCACAAAGATCCAAACCATGAGAATTTGAGAAAGCTGTTGGAAGGTCCTGAAGTCGATGCAGAGCAACTGGTGGCAGACAGAATTCCAGCACCCAAACTGATAAAATGTGACCAACACAGTAGTCAGGCTAGGTTTCTTCTTGTTAAGTTGAATCCATCCATAACTCAGAAGTCAACATACACAGAACGATCAGAAATCATACTTACTGATGACCTGAGCTTGCAAGACTTTATAGGTCACTTACAAACCCTTGCAGTGAAGGCATAACAAAGAGTAGTGTTGTACAGAGCTTCTCCTGTCCTATGTTATTTTGGTTTTTCTTCACTTAGAGCTAGAAAAATCTATGTATATTGTTTGCAAGAGTTAAGATATCCAGGTTGCTATATACGCTCCTCCGCACACATGTTGCGTATAAGGTATACTGGTTGTTTAAATCTTTGTGATTAGCGCAAGTTAGCTCTCCATTTTTCTTTTTTTTTTTTTTTCCCAGGCCTATTTTGTGCATTGAGTTTAAGCTAATGTAGTTGTAGTCATCAAAGTTCCATGTATTGAAAAATGAGCTGCATTTCCTTTACATTTATATTTAACAGTGAATGAATGATTAGATCGGATTTTACCTTCATTTTTTTAAAGTGATGATTTATAGAGAGGGAGCAGAAGATGCATCATTGTGTAGAATGAGCTCCAATAGAGCAGGATGCCAACAACGTCAGTAAGAGAGACAAGACCCCAATCTAGGGGCTTTGCCTAGCCGATCAGTACATTTGTTAGTCATTCTCCCAATATGGGTGATACAAAAACTAGAATTTCCAAGTAAACGTTGTTTAATATCCAAAATGATGGTCTCTATTTCCCAGGGGCGAGAGCTACTGAAATCAAATCGTACATTCAAATACAGAAATTCGTTGGAAACAAATCTATGCTTGTCATAATTTAAAGAAAAGTAGTAAAGATATCCTTGTGCTGGTAAGTGCTTAAAATTAAGTTCAAATACGTGCCTGTAGAAGCTCAAAAAATAATAAACCCTGCCAAAGAAGCAGGAACTTGCAATAATCTACCCAGCCAGTTTACAGCCAAGAAAAGCCTACAGGATCACTAGGGTAGAAGATAATAGTCATTGAAAGCATTTATTTTAATAATCCATGACCATGCTAATGGTCATTCCGGAGCCATTTGAACAAAAGATGTGCATCTCCAATTAGCTGATGGTGTAATATTTTTGGCCCATAAGGACAACTTCCACAATTATTTTTTTTTTAATCAACGGTTATAACAGGGAGATGAGATTTGAGCTCAAAACCTAAGATCTCGAGGGCATAGACATTGCCATCAACTTCCATAAGTCTTAACAATTGCTTTGTTTCTTTGCAATGATATTTGTAATGCAAATGATCTAATATTTACTTAATCTATATTTCCAGAAAATAAGAGAATATAGCTGTTTGTGGCTGCTTCTTTTGAATATGATATCCATGTCTTTATCATGAACATTATCCTTAAAGATTAGCGGCTCACTTTGAGAATCTGCTGGAAATATTCAAGATTTTTGTATATATATTAAAATCGTATTTAATAAGTATTATTATATAAATAAATAATTATATTATTCTTAATTAATTATTTTTATAAATTATTACACATTTAAAAAAAATAATTATTATAAAAAAATAAAATTAAAATAAATAATTAATATTTATAAAAAATTAAATATTATAAAATATAATTTTTTTCTTTAAAACGAAATCTACCTTAAAATAGAACAAATAATCTGTATGATGAGTCACAGTCGCGAAGGTGCGACAACATTCGAATTATAGGTTGTTGTTCGATGACACGACAAGCTTCCATTGGTCTTGAGAGCCCTACTGTGAATACATAGACCGCTGAGGAGGTACTTTCATTTTGAGTTACAAATAAATAAATATGACTCGGTCGGTCAATGTCACGGAGTCAAATGCACATAATACCCACTATGCCCTTTTTATTGAAAATAAGAGAATAAATTTTCAGGTTAGGATATCATAATAATTGCATTAATTGTAAGTGACTAGTTAATGAAAACAGTGAATTATTCCCTCCATTTCAAAATACTACTTGAAGTTTTGAAATCACAAAAATTAAAGAGTTATTAAATTTTTTTAATTAATAAAATAAAATCATTAAATTGCTCTTATTTCTATCATCTCACCTCATTATATTCCTTCTATAACTCTAATACTAGTATTTAATGAAAATTTTTAATAAAGATAAAGAAAAGGGTAAAAATGAAACAATACATAAATATACATAGATTTTCTAAAACGTTAAATAAAATGAAAGACAATAAAAACTCTAAAACGTCAAATATTTTGAAACAAAGGGAATACTCCGTTTTTATCTATATTTTTAGAATTATTTTTATGTCGATTTGTTTATTACTTTAAAAAATAAAAATAATTAAAAAATAGTAATTACTCTTTGTTTTTACTCTTAAAAATAAAAAAATATTGCTAATGTATAGTGTATAATTATATTTAATAATAATATATTATTTAATGATATACAAAATATTGTTATTATAAATTATAAATTATAAATAATAAAGTAATAGTTATTTGGTTAATTTGATTATATTTGATAATGAACATAATATTTTAAGTATAATTATTTTTAATTCCTTACTTAAATTCAATTTAATTTAAAAATATATTTTAAGTAAATAAATTTTTGATAATTGAAATTTTCAATTCAGTTAATCAAATGCCTCCAGTCAAATGGTAATATTTCTTTTGCTCTTTTACAAATAACAAGCTTTTTTTTTTGTCTTTTTTTAAATGCCTTTTCTTTTTAATGATGAAGGCTTTTTGTTATTGGCTAATGATGACCCTTAATCTCAAATTGTGATACGTTAACTCTGCAAAAAAATACAAATGGACTTAAAAAGGCTGATATGCTCACAATGATAGCGATACGATGTTTTAAAGAATTTAGAAAATTATAGAATAAGAAATAATGAGAGAGCTTTTCATAGTCCTCACCTGTGCTGTTAAAAATGATCTTTTTTATAATTGTGCATAATATTTTTAAGATGAATCTTAATTGACATTGAGATTTGAAGAAATTGATTGTCCTCTTTAATTGCATAATTTTCAAAGATTAAGAAAATAAATACACTATTGATATTCAGAAACGTTATTGTCTATTGCGTTGATTGTCATTAATGAGATTGATTAACTGAAAGATATCATTGTTTTGTCTTCATACATTCACTCAACCAAAAAATTACTTGTTCATAAGGTAAATGTTCGTTCGCGAGACTTTCAGATATATGAGAGCTATCAATCAACTAGTTGCTAGATGCTCCATCATGCAGATAATTATAATAGTTTAAGCTAATGAAAAAATTTGACATGAAAAATAAGAAGAAAATATTGAACATAATTATATTTGATATTATCTTAATTAATGTCCGATAGGTTCACCCCACTTGATAAAAAGCTTAATTTGGTATTATAAACTAAATCTACTATATTAATCATAAGCTTAGGTCAGTCATAATTGAACTAATAATTTAATTGTCAATTTAGCTTTTTCCACATACGTGACTTTTCAATTAATCTATAACTATCCTTTTTAGGATTTTTTTTAAAAAAATGCATTATCTTGCTCACAAAAGCATCATTTATTTTAAGAAATATGTTCGTTTTTACCTACTAAATATTTCACTCGAATTCTTATATAAAAAAAACCCATAATTAGATATTTTATTAATTTTTTTTTTATATTATTGGTCTCACTTTAAAATAACAAACTGACTTAAATGTTAAAATGGATATTCGGCAAAAAACCAATTTCCCTCTCAACTCTTCCTTATTTTGCAAACCTCAACTAAAGAAGATCACAAATTAGCCGCTCATCAATATTACTCGCTAGAAATAAGATTTTAATGTTGGTTTGATATGTAGATTAGCAAAAGTGATTAAAGCCCATCACTTTCTCGTCACATGATTATTGCCTGAACATATAAATAAAGCAAGAATCATACGTCACCACAAGTTGGTTTCAAACTACTACTGGTAACTAGTTGAACAGTTATATTAATTAACAGCCTTCGCCAACTACTTGAATTGTTAAATTAGCTTAGCTTGTACTACACAAACGCAAAATAATCTAACTGATATAGTACAAATATAAATTCTTTCATATTCAAACATGGCCTCATTGGATTTCTGATTCTCTTTTGTAACTGTGTATCTATTAGAGTACTTACCTAACGGCTTTTGAACCAGGTGGTATCTGGGTTATATTTATGCACGCTTTTAGAAATGGTTCCTCTCTACCTGTCCTGTGTGTATGAGTTGCAATCTGATGGTGCTAGTTAGCTTCATGCAATTCTTTCTTTCTTTTCTTCATCCACTTTGGGTTTATAGATATGTACTTTAATTAAGTGTGCATTTTCTAATTACTCTATGCATAGACAATGATAAAGTAAAGCAGCTAGATGATAGGATTATAGCACCTAACCAGATATTTGAACTCCCACTAATACCTGGAAGAGAAGAGTAACCAATCCTATTTTATTTTATCACAAATATAAGCTAGGGAATTTAAATAATTCGACCGACCATAATTAGAAAAATCATGAGCACACCCAACAACTTAACAAAATATTAGGTAGTAGCAGTTGGGGATAATTTAAATAAATATATATAATTGATTGCAATTTTAAACTTAACTTTATATGAGTGTTTGTCATTTATCAAGTAATTATATTAATAACATAATATTTTTATTTTATTATATTGCAAATAAGTTAATAATTATATATTTAATTTATTAATTAATAAAAAATTTCAAATAAAAATAATTTTTAAAAATTAACAATATAAAAATTATTCACATATAAATAATTTAAAATTAATAAATCAAAATTTGTTCATATTAGTCCTTTAGGACTTTAATAATAATAAGTAGTTAATATTGTTTATGATATGAAAAAATTAAAAGAACTAAACTTTTTTATTTTTATTAAAATAATTATACTATTATTAAGATTTATTATATTGATTTATTATAATTTGTTATTTTTGCTATTTTATTTACTTAAAAATATCTTAGACAATAGTTTTATAGGAAAATGATATATTATAAATAATAATGAGTTTTTAATTATTATTAATACTCTAATTTTAATTATTTAATCAAACAATTCATTATTTGATAACATTTAAAATTAATTATTATAATTATTCTAAGCAACCTACAAATTCACAATTAATAATTGATTTAAATAATAAGCAATAACAACTCATAATTAATCATGACCTTGATTTTTAATAAAATGATCATTGAGCTAAACGTGCTTATTGTCGATTGGCTCAATTAAATATTCAGTCAATATGATTTATTTCTAGAAAATTTCAAATTATATATGATTTATCTTAGATTTCATTATAAAAATATGTTATTATGTCATTTTTATATATCTATTTTGTATTATTTTTTTAATTAATAAAATCTGCAATCCTCTATTCTTAAAAAAAGATTTTACTTATATATATATATATATAGAGAGAGAGAGAGAGAGAGAGATTCAAAGCTATAGTATTCTGTTATGTGCATCGGTCAGCCAATTATGCTGCTCGCTCAATGGGCGTTATTATTGGATGAAAAATCAATCTTGATGGAGGATGTTCCTCCTCGTATTCTTACTCTTATTGGATGTAAAGTTTGATGTTTTCCGTTGTTTCCATAATCTAACTTAAAATTTAATTTATTTATAAATAAATTTTTTATATAATTGAGTCAATGCTATGAAGATATTCTTCTCCCTTGGATTTATCCCTTCTCAAACCATTATTAGAATGCAATTGTGTATTTTTAGACCATACAAACAATTACTAATCCTAATTTGTTAGCCTCTTTCAACTCTATAATTAGTTTAAATGACTTGATTTTCTTTATTTATTCAAATTTAATTATTAAATTAATACTCAAAAATTAATTTATTTAAATATATCAAATTGATATAAAATATGAACTTCTAAATTGAATTTAAAAAATATATATTTAGAATGAGTTGAGGCATAAAAGTCAGAACCTATGAGTTAGGTTGCAGGCGTAGAATTCCATTTCCATTAGAATGTGAGAGTTACATGTGAAGTTACCATTGGTTAGCATCTAACCACAAAAAAGGCACGACCACAGGCAATAACCAAAACCTTTGCCTTTTCGCATCCCCCCTCTCTTTCAAAAAATCCAACTCAAAAATATAAAAGGCTTTTAAATGCTAACTCCAAAACGAGAACAATATTAACTTCCTTCTCCTCTCCCTTTTGGTATCTGATTCAGATTCTTCATCTGCACGCGCCCCCCCATCAAACATCATCAGTCCATTTCACACACTCAACACGTTGCGTTTTCCCGTTCCGTTAGGGTTATAATACGACAAATAGCGGTGGAGATGTGATTGTGATATGGTTTTTGCGACGCATGGCGAGGGACGGGTACGTGGTGCCTGCCGACCCTCAGGTCGCAGTTGCTGCGGCTGCCGCCGTCAAGAAGAAGACTCAGCCGCCCAGGAGCTGGATTCTCGTTGACGCTTCTGGTCAAGGCACCATTCTCGATGCCGACAAGCAAGCGATCATGCATCGCGTTCAGATTCACGCGCGCGATCTCCGCATTCTTGATCCCTTACTCTCTTATCCTTCTACTATTCTTGGCCGAGAGAGGGCCATTGTTTTGAACTTGGAGGTTCATCGTTATTCTTATTATTTATTTTATTGCATTTCTGTTTTTCGCGTTTCTTTTCTGCCAATAATGTATTTTGTTTATTGTTGGGCAGCATATTAAGGCAATTATTACTTCTGAGGAGGTTAGTGTGTTTCTCTTATCTCTATTTATATACATATGTGGATAGTTTTGTTTAGTACTGTTAGTTGAAAATATAAGTGGAGAATAAAGAGGTAAGGATTGGGATTTAGTTTGTTTGTTTTATATGGGTTGAAAGATAAGGTAGTTGTATTTTGCTCATGATTGATTGAAGGATGAGTTTATAGACGTTAATTTACAGAAGTAATCATCTAGTCTTTTGTATGGTAACACTAAAGAAGGCTTTTTGTGTGTGTGTGTGTGTTTGTCATGGACTGGGAAATTTAAATGTAATTTCTTTTAATAGGAATTTGTTATTTATTGTTTTCTGAGAAAGATTAGTTTAGATGGGGGGGCACTCAAGACTATTGCATTTTGATTAAATATTGGTTGTCTGATGAAAATGGTATATGAAAATTAAGCACGGGGTTCTGTAGATCATTGTTTCCTGATGGAATGAACTTTCTGCTGACTGAAAGTTGGTAAGCTCATTATGGCTTTTCACTTGTTTGCTTTATGTTCAAATCAAGACGTTCCCTGTCCTGAAAAAAAGAATTGTTTCAATACATTTTTTTTTTACAAAAAAGAATTTATGTTGTTTCATTTCTAGTCTTCTTTAGGATCTGATCGTTATCTCAATATGGTCTAGGTATTGCTTCGAGATCCACTGGATGAGAATGTTGTCCCTGTTGTTGAGAAACTTCAAAGGCGATTACCTCCTGTAAATCTCATTCCCCATGCCCAAAGAGAAGGGAAAGAGTATCCTAGCGGGCAAACTGATGTTGAAGTGGGTGAAGAGGATGGTGTGTTCCTTATTTTTCTTTTATTCCTTTGTGAACTGGCTGACTGGCGTTTATTTGATCAATATCAAAATATGATTTCCAGTATTCTCTACATCACTGCTTGATTCCATTTCTCTTATGTAATTTTGGATTTTGTTGCTTTGATTTTTGAGTAATATGTTATAAGCAATGCAGAGTCTCCATTCGAATTTCGCGCATTGGAGGTTGCTTTGAAAGCCATCTGTAATTTTTTAGCTGCTCAGGCAACAGAACTAGAGAGTGCTGCATATCCTGCATTAGATGAGCTTACCTCCAAAGTAAGCACTTCTTCTATGCAATTAATCTTAGTGAAACTTCCCTTTCCTTCCTTGTCTTGTGTATTTCTTAAGAAAGGAAAAGAATAGAGTTTTAAATATCGTCCGTTATGTATCGTATCAGACGATACGTAACAGAAATTGAGGTTGCCGATTTGATATTAACGGTCATTTAGGAGTGTTTTCAAAATCACAAATGAATCGTCCGTTTGTGTTACCAAACAAGTGAAATGGCGATTCACGGCATGATGGGAAGGAAAATCAAAAGGAAATCAGCATGACGGCAAGGAAAATCTACAGAAAACAGAAAATGAAGGAACAATGAATGTTGTACCACCAAAATTTCAAATCAAACTAAAAAGAAAAAAAAAGCACCAAATAATTTTAACAATTGAATCCATTTTAAAAAAGACGCCAATAGACAAAGGGAAAGGAAAGGAAGAACAACATAAAACAGGGTGTGATGCGATTTTCCTTATTCAGTTATGTAAATAATTGTTTTGAAAGAACTTCTTGCATGTTGAGAAGAGATGTTTTTCTTCTTTGGCTTTGTCGGTGCTTGGTAGATATTGAGAAGAAGATTCAAAATTGGCGTTCTCTATTTAGGTTTGTTTCTTTTCAGTTTTTGTTTTGTTCAAGATGTTTAATAGTTTTTATATTTTAATTAGAACTAAAGTAAGCTACTAACGGATGAACTCTTTAAGAGTATTGATGTGTTTTTTTTCAAAGAAGTTCTTCCCTCACAAAGTATTAAATTTATATTTTTTTAATGACTTTCTTAAAACTATAAGCCATATCATTTTCTAAATCTTTGAAGTGTCCATAATTTTATAATAATTTATTCTAATTATATTACGTAATCTGCAATGCATATATATATGTATATATTGTGAATTTTTTAAAAAAATTTACAGCAATATCGACCGTGACTGTTACACTTTAACCGCGATATACTGAGACTTATACAACGCGACTGTGATTTAAAACCTTGGAAAAGAATTTGTCCATGCTTTGGCCAAGGAATTGGGAAAAACATCCTCTGAGTTGCCAATAAAATTGAATCACAAAATATCATGGTCAAGAGATAATTTCCCGTGTGAGCATTGAGCTCTTATGTGGAGGATTTAAGTTTAATTCTATTTTTTTTTTTGTATCACACTGCCTTATCTTTTTTCCTGTTTTGGAAGGTGTTTCTTTTCCTTTTTCTATGGAGAAGTTACCTGAGGTTATGGGCATCCACGTTAGCTGTTTGAAGTCATGTCTTGATATTTTCATTTTGGAGCTAAATTTCTTTTTTGATGCTCATATTTCATGTTGATGGAAACTGAGTCTGTTTGGCTTGGGATAACACTAGAAAAAGAAGCATTTAATAAATGTTTTAGCAGAGGCTTTGTGAAAATATTGAAAGGGTTCTCCTCATCCTAAAACTTCAAACGAAATTTCAACTGTTGGTCTTATCATGCATTTTTATTATCTATGTTCTTAATTATTGGCTCAATTCCTTCATTTTCAGAGTCCAATTGTTAATATCTATGATGTTAGTGCAAGATGAAATTCTTAACATTTGAGGATGAAAAGTTCAAAATAGGTTTTTATGGATAAGTAGGGTGTAAGGTGATCTCGTTTTTAAACAATAACAAAACCCCTTTACAAGGTTTGAGGCACTTGATCTTTTAAATGTCGAAGGGAAACTTACTTTTTCTTCTTGTTTCCAAAATTATTGAATGTAGAATTTGTTGAAAATTGATAAATAAATGGCTAAAGTACCAAATAAATCCTTAAACTTATTCCAAAGTGATAATAAAGAACAAAATGAACTTTTGCATCAAATTTATCTTTGAACTTGTATTATTTTGTTAAATTTACCCTTGATCTTATATTATCTTGTCATAAAAGTCATTTTTTGTCAAAATTAGCTCCGATCTTGTATTATTTCATTATAAAAGTCTAAAATATTAACTGAGAAGAGTACGTCTGTTATAAACGGAATTTAAGAGAATCAGACTCAAATGTATTTTGACAAAAACACAGCTTCTCCTAAATTCCTAAATTCTTAAATACTCAAATCCTAAAAACATAATTTCACTTTGATAATAAAATTTTGTTAATTGAAAAAAGCAAAAGAGCGTTGTCTTCATGGAATAATAATTTTGTTCGTTCATCTAATTACAATAGATATAAAGTAAAATAAGTTAAATATGAGTATAATTATGTGCAAAAGTACTGTTAACAATTTTTATTTTATAATTTAATAAATTATATTTTTAAAAAATAAAATAAATAAAATACTTGCATTGCCAAAAATTCTTATGGGGCGAGTAGTCCTAGTGAAAGCAAGGACAAAAGGAAAATTCTCTCTATTAGGAGGGTGGGATAGAAGATGAGAGAATTCTCACGTCGCCCACTTACCATTCTTAAGTTAATGTCCTCTTCAACCAATATTGTGAACTTTTATGACGAAATAATACAAGATCATAAGTAATTTTGATAAAAACAGACTTTTATGATGAAATAATACAAAATCATAAGTAAATTTGACGAAATAATATAAGTTCATGGGTAAATTTGATGAAAAAATTCATTTTATCATTTATTATCACTTTGAGACAAGTTCAAAGATCTATTTGATACTTTAGCCATAAATAAATAGTGTTTTTAGCTTTCATCATTAAGTCTTTCCCTTATCTTGCATTTAACTTTTGGAGCTTATTAAATTTCTCTTATCTATACTCCTTGCTTTGTTTAAGGTAAAATTTCTTAGTTGCATTATTTTTTTGAAACTAATTAAAGCCTAAATTGTCTGCTACCATTTAAACCATAAGAGATTTCACTCCCTTTAAATGTGCAGATTAGCAGCCGCAACTTAGATAGAGTTCGTAAATTGAAGAGTGCAATGACAAGGTTGACTGCTCGGGTTCAGAAGGTTTGTGTATTAAAAAAACTGCAGTATCAATCACTTCTTTTTTCCCCTTTACTACTGTGATTTTCTTTGTCTTTGTCTCTTCTGGCAATTCATATTGGAGTCTTTTTTCCTTAGTGGGAAAAATGAAAGAAAGAAAATCCATTCGTGTTTCTATTTGTTTAACATAACAGTGCTCAGGAAATATGACTTGTTGGAACCCAATAAACTAATGGTTTATTTGTGTTCTTTTATCTCTAAGCTCATGCAACAAGGAAGTTTCAATGGATTTTTATTAAATTTATTCACAAGTACGAAGTGCATGTATGCAAAAAATGAACACTTTGGGAGAAACATTAATCAACGTTCAGCTTGTGAGGTATTTAACTCTGGAATTTTTATTCATTATACAAAGGGATTTCATTGTAATGGTTGATTATTATAATGGGGGACTTAGGACAGACTTTTTAGATCTACTAATTATGAAAGGTGGCATTACACTCACCTTAAAACTACTGCAACTTAGGTAGGAAGTAATATTTGCTCATTCATTTTACTGCAGGTGAGAGATGAACTTGAACAATTGCTGGATGATGATGATGATATGGCTGACCTTTACTTGTCAAGAAAATTGGCTGGTGCATCGCCAGTTAGTGGATCAGGTGCTGCCAATTGGTTTTCTGCCTCCCCTACAATAGGTTCAAAAATTTCTAGGGCAAGTAGAG